>SMSQ01004925.1:98389-186900 GCA_019453375.1 Ctenoplectra terminalis | reverse complement strand
TGATTAAATTTTCCTCTGTGATGTTTAATCGCATTTCAAATGCGAGACCAATTTGAAGATTCGAGTTGTTCATCGGTTTCCTCACCTCAGAGGTTTGCAGCGCAAAGAGAAAGATCGATGAAAAGTCTAGCTAACATGCTAAATTACGTGTAACGTAAATGTTCTCTCGCATTATATTCTTCAAATATTTAAACCTCGATGGAAATGCTCTCTCGAATTTAAAAGCGAAACGTTGACGTTTCCGCCCAGCGTCAGTCGTTCGAAACAATTTATCGAACGAAAATTTCCCTTTACGCGTTTAAGCTATAACTTAATTGCTTATAACTGTACCGTTCGCGGTGAAAAAAATAAATAAAAACTAGAACTCAAACGTGCCAGTTTTTGCACCACAGAACGGTAGTAAGTTAATTGAACATTGTGTTCTGAAGTCAGCATTTATAATTTGCTAGGATGCTATTAATTTACCGCCAATTAATGTATTTTAAATTTTAGATTGGTACACGTGCAAACCTTTGTCGACGTCATTAATCATTCGATAAATAAGGGACACCAAACATTGTTCTGATTAATATTTCGTTGACCATATTGAGTATTCATGTATTCATAATGCCGTTATGTGTCACACTGTCACCATTTTCAATTGCACTGGCAGATTTTCTCCTGATTTATTCTGGTCAAATTTCATTGACCGAAAATCGTTTGTCCTGGCCAAAATATTGTACAAGTATCGCATACGCGAAACGTCTCTATGAAACAGGAATGGTGGCTCCAAATAAGAAACATTCGTAAAACAATGTTCGAAATATCCGACGTTATTTCTTTCCAATATTCTTCCGTTCGTTATAATTTTTATAATTTTTTTTTTCAATCCAATTTCACTCGCTTCGCGTCGTCTAGCGTAAATTCCAAATACAGAAAACACACCGATGCATTATCTCCGTTTCCTAAACAAACTCCGCACTTCAAATATGTGTTTTGCCCTCGAACGGAGAGTCCTCTGCCTCCTCGTTACAAGGAACTGCTTGGTTCCGTTGGAATTTTCTTCTTGTTAAACCAGTCTTCGTACACACATACGTTCAACAGGATTCCTTTTTCACAACAGAATCTCGACATACATCGTACCGCGTACCACAGAGAACGTATGAATTTATTCTCCGCTTCTTTATAATTCGTAAAATGTGTCTTTCGTATTATGAAATGTATAGCCAACGATTCACCGTTTCAGATTCGCATGCATCGCGTTAATGTGTAAAACAAGCAAATGAAGTCTGAGCAAAGGTCTTCCAGAGATGAAGAGAGATAATTTGACACCTCGAAATAAAGAGCGATTGGTGCGTGGAAATATGCGAACAAGAAAGGCAACTCGCAAGACATTGACAAATAGTCCCGTTCAGTTTCGACAAACAAGGAGGACACGGTGGTGAAAGGGCTCTCGAAATGGCTGTGGAAAGATGGTGAAACCGTATAATCTTACCATCGTGGATTTTTCCACCGCGGAGCAAGGCTCACTTTCTAGACGCGCGAAAACGCGAGAACTTAGGCATACGAGAAAATAGCGAGCAGACTAAGATGGATGAGAGCTGCTCGGGATCGAACAGCCTTATCGATGGCTGCTTCTTCGTGTGCAAAGTTAAAGGGTAAGAGAAAGAAATAACTCGCGATGTTGTTTTCATTTAAACCAATAGCGATCTCCTTCGATCCATTCGCTGATAAACGATGTCTGATCCATGATTTTTTACACATCCCTCTTTCGTTGGTGCATTCCTTGCACCTCAGGATTCTCGACATTGATTACAATCAGTGACAAATTCGTACGCTTGTATCGTTGTTGAACTAAAATGGAAATAAAAATGGAAACAATTCCGATTAACGGGATCTCTTAAGAGGAATTTTACAAATACAGCGACCAAGCAACTGCTTTGGTAACTTTGTCGAAGGTTTTCCTGGTAGTTTCATCGATTACCCACAGCAGAGACAGTCATCAGAAACTAGTTTTACAAATATAGCGATAAAACGGAAAAAGAAAAGGTCGCGTTTTGTTCCATTTCTCGGGTATCAATCACTGGACGTCAATATTCTAAGTTGTTCCACTTTTCAAGAATTCCATTTAGAGAACATTATATCTTAATAGCGGCACGTCGGTACCGTCGTCACTTAACGAGATTGCAACGAAGGAATCTGGTTCTCTGGTGTGGTAACAATGTTGTTTATCTTCTGCAAAAATAAACGTACTTCTCCGAAGCTTTTGGGGAACTTTCTCGAAGCCTTTCGTTTCGCGTAGCTCCGGATCTCGCGTTACCTCCTGTCATCCAGAAACGAGCCACTCGTCTCGTTCTCTCCACTTTTCAGCCGTATCTTTCTGGATGATGTCTTAACGACATCAAAACGAAGTAACGTGAAAACAATACGAGTACACGAGCAAACATGCCGGGTACTGAGATAGCCCGGGCTTACCGAATACCGAAGTAAGTCCTGGCATCGATATTCCAAAAGTTGGCAGCTGTCGCCGCGACAAGAGGGGTTGTGAGACAAAGAGCGAGGGGAAAAAAGAGGGAAGTGAAATAGAGAAAAAAGAAACGAAGTGTCAATCGATATCGTTCCATCCGTTCCGCGCCTAAACCACATCGATAAAATCGTACTCGCCTACGAATCGTTCTTGTACCGTGCTTTTCACCGTCCTCGCGCTTTGCTGACATAGCACTCAACCGCTCCTATTGGTGAATTCGTGCCTCGTTATCGCCCCCTGCTTGCTCCGTTCCATTGTTTTTTAGACCTAGAACTATGTTTGCGAGTTTCGATTAACGCGATCTTTCTTTAACGAAAATTATATAATTGTTCAAACGAGACAGGGCTGTCCAGATTACAATGAACAAAAGACTTTTCCTCTAGAGACGATTTTTGTTCCAAGTCGAATGACGCTGGCTGATTTTCTTCAAAAACTTTTTCGTGGCACAGTTGAGGATGTATAATAAAAGTATGCCGAGTCGTTGGACGGCTGTTTTCTCTTTCATAAAAAAATTCCCTTTTACGATGACGAACGAGGTCACAGGATTCTCTCGAGAGAATTTGATAACAATGACTCGTTTGCGTTCCATAAAGGAAAGCAACATCCGCAGGAGCCCATTCATTCTTACTTTCCGTGTACCTCGCTTAAAGTGTTTTCAGTCTTTGTTAACAATAGATAAACGAGCTGCGAAGCTATTGGGATTATCTCCACCATGCGGACAGATTGTTTAACGCGACCTGCAACGAAACATGTTGCCAACAGCGAGAACCTCGACATACCGATTCAAATGGATTAATCTTCTTTAGGGTGTTTCGTTTGAAGATCAAATTATTGCTCGAACCTGTCTGAAATTTCACGAGCATCGTTGCTGGGATTCCAAGACGAATATAAAGGGAACAAAAGCCTCGCAGTTAGAATTAAACCAAATCTCGTAGCATCGATAACCTTGAAAACCTTGGCAACTTGGAAACTACTCCAAAGTTTCACTCCGAATGGAGCATCTAGGCAAGCCCGAAGTTTTGAAGCTGCCTGTAGCGGTTGCTTTCATACTTCGATTCATTTCTTGCCTGGTTAATCGTCAAACCAGCAGAGTTTCGGGGAATTTATGCAGCCGACCAACAAGACCTATTACCAAATTAACTATCCCAACCTAAATTCCGTTTAGCTGTCTATATACACACTGACAGAACTTCTATTCGTACATCCCCAAGAGTCGATAAGCTCAACACTATTCGTAAAAGAAAAGAAAAGTTTCTCAATCTCGTTCGAATCAATTTCTTTCGGTTCAAATAAAAAACGCTTGCTTCGTGTCTTGAAATTCAAATATCTTCCACCGTGGTACTTACTTGCTAATTCTTTTTTTTTTTCTCCTGTTTCGAATGCACTCAAACGCACACGTATAAATGCTCTCAACCGTGTTTTCTACCTCTTTCTGCTTAACGCTACAACCGTATCGCTTCTGAAACGTATTTTTGATGGTTAAACTTTCGTCTTTGCTCGTTTTTTCCTTTCACTCGGTTTTCTTTCGAAGAAACTGAGAAAAAGTGCGCGTTCCCGTTTTAAGTAAAATTAACGAGGATACGAGAATGTAAAGGATCGGCAGCTTCGCTCCTGTCGAATATTCGTTCTAGTCATTCCAAGTCGGATTCGAGCTTCGTTCGATGCAGTCTGAGCCATTCGTTGTTGCATGACGAAAAAGAAAACACAAAATGCAGAATGCAGTGTATCCTGTCGCAACGTCACATTATTTACATAAACTCCTTACATAAACTGCAGCCTACAGCATAGTAAACAAAGATTACAAGTCGTGCAACAATTTTCTTGGAAGACGGTACATAAATTTCCTCCGCACTCGCGTTATTTATCGCGATCTTTTAAGTAATGTTGATTAAAAGCCTCGGGAGCTTTGTTAGAAAATCAACATCGTTTGTAGCGTAGAGACGCACACCAAGAAGGTCAAGGGACTGTAAGAGAACGGAGTCGATGGTTTCGAGGTGTTTACGCGCATACGTTTACGGAATATAACGGTGCAAGGGAAATCGCATCGAAACGGTGCGCATCGGTTGGTACACATGGTCGTTCGTCGAGAGAGAGAGAGAGAGAGAGAGAGAGAGAGAGAGCCAAGAGGAAGGAGGTTTGGATAAGCATATAAGCATGGTCGTTAAAGTAATTAATAGCCAGGTTGGGCGAAGTTATTGGTCGGCTTTATATCCTGCCACCATTCGAAGGAGGCCAGACGCCCGGGGTATATATCTATTAAACGAGTTATGGTTTGTCCAAGCAAATATTGCACCGTTTCTGTAGCTTGAGAACCGAGTCCGTGGCCACTCCGTGATAGCGATGCCAACTTTTCTTTACGAGCCGTGTCGTTACCGATCTACCGACGATGATTCGATTCCATGGCTGCGAAGTACACGCGAACAAAAGTGGTTTAAATTGTCTTCGATAGATGTTTTATCGATCAACGCGTTTCGCGCAGCCAATCCCGTATCGCACTGTACTGCTCGTTGTTTAGTTTCATTGGCAAGAACCTCGATGGTTCTTCTGCGTTGACTGTCGTTTCAAGTTAGAAAGATCGGTGAAACGAAAAGTCGTGAAACACTTCGCAATCAAATTATTCGTTTCTAGGTGTTGTTCGTGAAACGTGTATAGAGTTTCGAAATTATACCGCTCTCGTTATTTTTAACTTTGAAGAACGATAAACAACATTTGAACGATATTTACGCCCTAATAATCACGGTGAATCCAATGGAACCCAATGAATCGCGTTCGGTTATTCGTCCGTGAAAACCGGTTATGAAAAACAAAATTGTAACGTCTAAGGGTTAGTAGTAACAATTTTTAAATCAATTTCACGAATGAATAGTGCTCTTCACTGGTTATTTCATATTTGACATTTATTAAATATTACACTGTAAGTTACGAAATATTTGACAAATATTTTTGCGAGAATATTTTCACCAATAACTGTTCCGATATATATTTTACCTCATCGTAAAATAATCAACGTATCAACAATAAAACGCGCGATTTGAAATTGTGTGATAAACACTAAAAAGCAATCGACAAAATCGGAAGGGAACCAAATATCACACCGAATGTTTGATTTGTTCAATTTTTATAAAAATACCGAACCTAAAGTCGTGAATCGCGCGGTTTGTCATTAATATCGAGGAACTGACGAATAGCGTTTAGTGTATCGCGTTTAAAGGATATCCATTTTACTTAAGACGCATATCGAGCATCTTTGGGGTGAACCTCTTACGCCGCTCAGTTTCTACCAACGGGATTGTTATCTCCTTCTGCTGCTTGTTTCCTCCTTTCCTCCTTATTGCAGAGCGCTAAGTTTCAATGGCAGTTGGTCGGAGTTGAAACGATCGCGCGGTGTCTGGTCTTGAAAGCGAGACTTTCCGATCTAAAGACGCTTGATGGCGTTTGCATGGTCAGTGAAAGAGAGACAGGAAGAAAACGCTGGCCGAGGATCAGAAGATTATCCGTCAGAAGCACGCGGATGAGTAGTACGGAGAAGCGAGGAGGAGAGAAGCGCAAAATAAATTTTATTCGTAAATAGGTTCGACTTAATTTCATGGCTCCGTGCCGTCTTGGATGCGAATCTAGCGACGATAGGGGTAGGCAGGCATCTTTCTTTTTTCTTGTTCCTCGTTTAAAAGGCTGTACGTATTATCGGACGTGCCGCGGCAACGTTTATTCAGCTTCCATATTCTGTGACACGGTTTGTTTGTTCGTCATTCAGCGAAACAGTAATTAAAAACATTGCGCTGAGAAGAAAAAATGGGACGAGTGAATAAAATGTTGGTTGGTACTGAAAAAGATCTTGTCGTTTTTTATACACTTTCTATTCGTGGCAATGAAAACTTAAAAGACAAGCACCAAGGCTTCGCCTTTAAATTCAAGTTGTGGATTCAATCGTAATACAGAAAGAAAAGGCGGCGCTGCACGGTACGCTTCGTCATTTCTGCTTGTATTTTCATAATCCACTTTCTCTGTTTATGAAAAAAAATTGTATCAAGTATTACGCAACGATTTTGATCAAATTTTAGCGCCATTGTGCTGTGAATTCTTTGTTGCATTGCTTTTTCACTGCTAAAACACCTTTTTCCTTCGTATTATCCCGTTACTCGAATTCGTCCTGAAATCCTTCGTGGTTCAATTGTTTTATCTAGTAGAAATGTGGACACTTTTTGAAGTATACATTTCATTACGGTAGAAGGTTTTATAGAAAGGTATTGTCGCAGGAAAGCCCGTATGGTGTTAGATTGTTTTTATCAGTTAGTACTTTTAAGATAATAAAATTGTTTTATGTATATCGGTAAAGTGGTAAGAGAGTTTTATCGTTCTCACCTAGCTCGAATGTTCGAGAGTTGCGAGGGCTCTCCTAAAGATCGATTCGTATTCCTTGTTCGTTCTCTGAATCGTTAAATTCCACTTCATTTCGTCTATCCTGACCACGCTATCTGCTTAATGGCAAGTGTGAAGCCTCGATTTTACTGACGCAACATTTTAATAACCGATGCTCCAATTTCTCTCCGTATCGATACTTATTTGCATTAAAATGTTATTTTATAAGAAAAGTATTAAGTATTAAGTAAAACGATAATCAAAAAAGAAAGATGTCATTCGATCTACGTATTTGCTAAAAATTAATTATCAGTCGACGCTTTTTACTTTCAGTTCTCTATGCTGGTCTTTGAATAGAAACTCGTATAAAAGCAGAAAATTAATTGAAAAATTTTCATCGCGCCACCAGATATAAATGGAAGAAAGAAAAATTTAATAAGTTTAATAACGACGACGTATCGATACCTTTTGCTTTTCAAACTTTTGTCGTATAGTACACGAATATGTGTTTATCCGCGATAAAGTAACTATGATGTTTCCTAGAAAATAAGTTCATCGTTTCTGCATACGTATCCATAGTTTTTATTGATCTGTCCACAGTAGCTATCGCGACAAAATTGGAAATTTTTCATGTAGATTACTCCCGACAAGAAGAACACAGTCTTGCTCGTATTTCTTACACCCTACTTTCAACTATTACTTCTACGATTGACACGCTTCACCTTTGTCAAAAACATATCGCCAGATCGAAGCATCGTAAAAAATGAATAAAAAAATTTCTCGCCTCCTGAAATCTTATTCCTTTTTTCTTTTCAATTTTTTTTTTACCTTTCCGTCACTTTACCCACGCTCTGTAAAAAAAATTCGGAATTACGAACGATTTGGTACAATCTACACGCACGATATTCTCCCTTTGGAAAGATATATGTCAGCGTTTTTGTCAGCATTACGCGAAATTGTATTAACCTATCAGTTCTATTGTCCGCGGTTTAACGTATGCGTTCAACCTTCCTTACGATAAGCATATTTTATTGTGTCCGCGAGACCTGTAGTTATATTTCTACAGTGTGAAGTTACACAAGAGAGGATATGGAGAGTCCTCTTTCCATATTTTCTGGGAATACGCTAGGCATGAGTACGCGGTCGTAATATTAGATAAAAGCTCGCAAAATTGCATTTTCGGTCGCCCTTGTTCTGGACTACCTGTCGCAGTAAATCGGATTTTCGGATTTGCTAGATGCATGCACTCAAAGAGTTCAGTCAAATCATACTCAGACTGGAAAAAGCCAGCTGTGCCTGTTACTGAATATTTAATGTGGATTTCCCCGCGTATGTATGCGCCTGTGTAAATGCTGCATGGCTTAATAAAAGAGCAGAGAAATTTGTTCCATGTAAATGAAATGTGCACAGTCAAAAGTGAATCGTTAAAATTTTTCAACATAGTCTTAGAAATTCTGTCAACGTTTAACAAACAGAAGGATAAAAAAAAAAAAATAAATAAATAAATAAATAAATAAATAAATAAATAAAAATAGAATCGATATAAAATTGTCACAAGTTGATTCAGTCGAATATCGAGACTTAATTTTAAAAATTCTCTCTTCTTCTTCCAAACGTTGCACAACTTTTCTGTTCGTTCTCAGCATCGATGTACAAATTTAATTTAACGAGTTAGTGCGTTTTGTTTCAGAACTTCACGTATTTTAATGTTACTTGGTTTTATGGTTTACCGAAAAGTAGAAATTTTCCAACATAAAATAATCCAGCTTGTTCCAGAAAAGTACGCAGCAGTCTCGTAAGGTATAATTATTATTCATCGTCTGGAATTCTGGAAACTTTTTCACGAGTGTATGAAATTTTGATACGTCCCTTCGCTGCTAGCATTTCCTATTAATATTTTGCGATCGTACAATTTGCAATCTGCCGCTGCCACTGAAAATTCTTCGCGTTAAAAAGGGTTGGCTTCTTTTCATCGACTTTTTTTCTCTGCATAGAACCACTGGTCATAGTTGTTAATATTCTGCCGGGTTCGAATTTCAATTTTTACTCCGCGAAATATAAATTCTACAGAAATATTGCAGATCGGGCACGAATTACGAGATATCGTAGCTAAAAAGCAACGCGTAGAACTAGAAAATCTTTGGAAACGTCTACAAGATTGTCGAGTGCATTTACTTGATTCTTGATAATTACCTATCTCCTTCTATTTTTGCTCTCTTCGTTCCAACTGAGCGAAAACCTCTTGTTCCTCTGCTGTCCCGAGTGACTTCTTGTGTGACGCGGACAATACGTATGATCGTATACACGAGGCGAAAACATAAAAGTTTGTTTGCGCGTGACGATATTAATCCGTGATACGAAAAAGTGTGCAGCACCGTGGAATCGCTGGGTGATCAACAAAACGAGATGAAGGCGGTCGATTCATAATGTAGCCAGCTCCTATGAAAATGGTATGTGCGTATTTCCGAGCTTTACAGAGAACGAAAGTGCTTCTGTGTCCATTCCATCGCGAGACTGAAAAGCAGATAGGAAGCTGCACTCTCGAGTTCATTTCCGTTCCACTCGTGGCCCCGTACTGTCGCATCAAAAAACATCATAAAGTCCGTATACCCGGCTGGCAACTCTTCCATCGACTCGAGTCCGACCTTTCCAACGCCACCCGCAACCTTCGCTTCACCTCTCCTCTCTTCGGCGAACCATCATTTCTATCTCCTTTATCTACTCTATCGCTGCAACTGCAATCCTTTAACGTGTGAGTCTACACGGTTGTTGACGAGGAAGTGGAATATATATTTTGCGATTAATTTCACACACTGATTTCTAATTCGGTATTACATTCAAACCTGTGCGTAATTGATTCATATTCTTACATCTGTGAGAATTTTTTTCATTAATCTACATCCTGCAGAAACAGTCAGAGCTAAGCAATACATCCTACTTTATAAGGGCAAAAGCGAGACTCCGTTTGGTTTTCTTTTTCTTTTTCTTTTTTTTTTTTTTTATTTATTGCGTCGAACCCATAAACTAGAAGCTCTGCGGTAAAAAAATATCGTATTTTTCTCCCGTGAAAGTTATTCCAAGCGTTCTCCGTACTCGCTTCTTTTAGCATTACTTACCGAATGACGTCAAGATTCGTGGAATACGATATCGTTTGAAAGATTTTCGTGAAATTCCACGGGTGCTATACACGCTGAATGGTTAACGGGGAAATTTCGGTTCCTGGCCGAGTTTCGGTTTCATTAAACTTATTTGAAACGTTCCAAGGTGAACGTGTGTATGCACGTTCTTTCGAAGGATTCGAGCTACGATAGCACCACGGATACACAGGATTTGAATTCGATTCTACGGTACGCCTCCACTTAACTAGTCAGCGAATTGCGTCACGAAACGGAAACTCCTTTTGATCCGAATTGCCACTTACCTAGAATTCTTCAATATCGTTGCACTAACCGTCGATGTTTCCAATTTAATTCCAATTCAATAATAGAGCAGCGTGCAGTTTCGATTCCGCACAGAAATTTTTACCCAAACTTTATCGCCCAAACAGCAACTACAGTTGCTCTACTTTCTTTTTCGATTAAACATATAGAAGATAGCACTATTATTGAAAAGTATAATTCAGTTGCCCACGTATTTGTGCACGTCGCAGTAGACGTTACGTAGAACGATACCCCTTTATGGCTTTCATATAACCGAAATCATCGTTCGTTGATCGGCATGTTCATACCTCCGTTCAAAAACACGCGAATCACAGCGAGAACACGAGCAAATTTCAAATCGAATAGAATGACCCGAATTCCATTAAAATCATTTATCCCGGGACATTGACACATTTTGACCCATTTTCGTTTTTCCATTTTGGCTCGTGTATCAAAATATTAACGACAGACCAGTTTCGCTGTGTTTCGCCTGTTTTTCTTTAAATATAACAACAGGAAACATTTAATTATAACGCTTTTTATGCAGAATGTTAAATTAAAAACTCATATACCCAAGTATAAAGGAATCACTTTAACGGATCACTTTACACCGCATGTGTACGTTGACATTAGTTAACAATTTGAATGGTGCAATGCTTTCTAGCGTAACAAAAGCATCGAAATATGTCGGATAACTGCATTTTTTTAACCCCTTTTTTTTTTTAATTGTATATCCATTTTTACTTTTCAATACGCTTGAAATAACGAATAAGCGAAATTGAACGCGATAGAACGGTACGGTTCAATTAAACTCACTAGACGAGAGCGCTTTTATTATTGGAGATTTTTCGGTACCCATTTGTGCGCTTTACACAACGTCAAACAATGTTTCTTTTTACGTGACGTTTCTTGTTTCTTTAACGTATTATTGACGAAACGTTGAAAGGTATTTCGTTTGGAAACGAATTTAAAATAGAATGTCCCCGATGTTCCCAGCTATTAATGCAGACTTTTGCACCACAAATACAAGGAATCGATCACGATGCCGGTTTCAAGAGCTTTTCTTGCGTTTGCGTTTTCAAAATTCAGTAATAACTTTGTAACGTATTATGTAATCGCGATACCTGGCTGCGCGAGCCATAAAATGTAAATGCGATGCAAATTCCGTGCGATATGGTAATTCGAGCAAACATTTAAAAATAGCTGGAATACTTATTAAAAGCTCCATTCTATTTCAGTCTCGATACGTTCGTATTCTTTGAAAAGTTTCTTTCCAATAATCGAAACTCAGCCATTGATCGCTCATGCGTAACCACATTTATCATAATTTCAGAAAAGTTGAACATAGAAACGTGTCCGAAAAGTAATTTAAAACGAAACAAGAGTATCATAGGAATGAAAAAAATTTTGGCGAGCTATTGTGATTTAGATAGACCCGCTGCGACTGTACGATAAACCAGGAGATCGATATAAACAGCCAAAGTTTTATGCTCGTTTTCGACATTACGCGATCCGTTTGTGCACGACCGGTGCTGGTGAAAGTAATAAGAGCGGCAGTGAGAATATCCAAATAGGAAACTTAATATTCGCCAATTTCAAACGGATACAAACACGACTGCAGCTGTTCCGTCGACTGAAATTGGGTAAAATCCACGGAACAACGTTCAAGCTTCAAACTGGAAATTAAATTGTGTTCGAATATTTAACAGTCACACTAACGACTACTTTCTAAATTCTCTCGTTTCCAACGATCAGTGTCGATGGACAGTCAACGATAAAACTGCCTCCGTATTAAGTAACTCGTAAGGAACGTCGAACGGTTGAAAGCAAAAATTTCGTAAATTTTCTCGACCTCGTTTTAGAATTCGCTGATATTTTGAGCGGGTAGCCAGCGTTCAAGCTAGTTATATGAATCAGCGATTTTTTCAAAATCGATTATCTTTGGTGATCGTTTTATCGCACGGTTTAAAATAATTCAGAATTTCAAAATAGAACCGAAGCCGCTCGTAATTTAAAAACTGTTCGTTCAAAAATACTTCGCGTTATTGCAAACAGTTAACGCGAAAATTACTACAGACTCTAGATAAACACCGGTATCATTTTATCTCTCATCTTCGAAATTGAACATCTCTTCGTGACCACTTTTGCGAGAGATTATACTATTGTACGTGGTGCTTTGAAAATAGCGCGTACCCAGCTTTGATCGTTAATGTCTGATAAGTATTATTACGAATAGTTTAAGAATATAGCTTATCAGCCTATTATTTACTTTTATTTCGTGTAACACTTTGGAGGTCTCATCTTCTAGTTGATTTATTACGAATACATTCTTTTTCTTAAGAGCATCCAAGAAAATGACTTGCTTAATTTCGCGGATAGCAAATCTGGAAAAGTACATGGCTATTCCGAAATTTACATAAATATCCATACGATGCGCTCTTTATGCGCCAAAAGAACGTAACAACGAGCAGGATACCCGGAACGTTAAGTAGCGTTACGTTCCGCCGTACGCTTTGATAGTCGACTAGCCAAGACACGCGGAAGTAGCCATTCTTCGAGATGTGGCGTAATTCCACCGCAACAGTTTATTCGCGTTTTATCATTCTTGAAGATACAGCTTATTTTGTAGTATTCGCACTACACCGTATCTCGTGCAACGTTCCTCTACGTAGTCCCCTTACACGAAACGTAATTCCATTATTAACGCCTTTTCAAATTTTTTTTCAAAGCCTCCCGTTATACTACGCTGTTTCCTGAAACGCATGTCGCTAGCAAATGTCGCCTCATTTTTTCGTAACGAGAACATTGGCCGACGGATTAGGCTTTCTGAAAGTGCTTCGTCACAATTTTCTTTTTTTCTGTTTTTTTCTTTTTTTTTTCTTTTTTTTTCTTTTTTTCTTTTTTTTTGGCAGAATATTACAATGAAAAGTACGCTAGAAACAAATTGTAAGTTCATCTCGTACACGTTTGCGGTTCTGCTTTCAAGTTCGGGGAACCATCTTCTAACTTGGATTATAAAAATTTGTCGATCCAACGGTTCGACGGTTTGAAGCAAAGTAACGAGTCATTGCTAATGACGCTGGATAGAATGAAATGTCAGAAGTCGCCAATTGACTTGATATTTAATAAATACCGTGTCGCGGCGATCTGAAACGCGATTAAATTCCATTACGAACCGAGGATTCGCATCGGTGCATCGGCACACATGGAAACAGAGTTAGTTACATATAGGCAATTCAGGATGGTGGATGTTAGACATCTCCCGAGGTCTCCATTAGCATACATCCGTGACACCGATGCTCACCCCTGACTTCCCACACGTTCCTGCGACCCTGAGGGGGTTAAATTAACCCTCTCTCCAGTAGCTTCTAACGGAGTTACACGTGTCCTTGTTCCACTGAAACAGCACGCCGTAGAGACTTTGCTTTGGAAATCCCGACTGGTCGCGATCACGCAGCCGCACGTCCATCCTGTCAAATCGATTCAAAATGACTGAAAACTGATCCGTGGTTTTAGACGTAAACGAGTCACGATTGACGCGTTGTTACACGCTCTTGCACTCTGTACGAGCTTCATCCGGTACCCAACTAAGGTTAATTATAATACGATTGATACCTAAAACGTTCTGACGCATAAATTTCCAAAGATAAATTCGGAATCGCTTTTTGAAGCGTTGCTCTTCTCGAGGTTAAAGAAGACAATATAACTGTGAAACAAAGTTTCGATAACGCGACGAGTTATCTTACCGGAATAAACTGTTTTAAATATGTAATAATATTAATTTACGTATTATATGATAAAAGTGACTTCTGTCGAATGACCGAATAACAGAGTAATCGATAACCGATTCGCTCTTATCGACCATATCCGTGCAACTTTAAAGCAGCGTAGACATAGAAAGTAGGTGTTAAGCAATTGAAGGTATTGTAGTAATTATTATCAGGTTCAGTGTACAACGGTTAATAATATTTTACTCGAACGGTTATTCGCGATCGAGTTGGAGTGGATGGATGTGGCGCGACGCGTTGGTTCATCGCTATGTGAAATTGGATCACGTATTTCTTTGCACCAGGGATTAGATATTAAACTGTTGGAGTAATGCAATAAAGTCGTTCGACATTCGTCCCCGCCTACCTTGTCCATAGGCGAGTGACCAGATCCTCTGGACCTCGTAATCGTCGTCGAAAGAAGCTGTGGCTGCGGCGCGTGCTCGATATAATAGTTAATGTATGACATCGTCCAGTGAAAAGCGAAATGTTACGGTAAAGAGGGTGAAGAGGAGTAGAAGAGCGGCACCGACGGATGAAGGGTGGCTCGTAGAGCGTGGAGTAGACGAGAGAAGAAGCGTAGTAGGTCGAGATACAGAAGGAAACGAAGGAAAGAGAAGCGAAAGAGAGACGGCGGATGACATCGGAAAGGGGAAGAGGAACGGTTGGAAGCGAAGGAGGACGAGAACCGGGACGAGAGCCTCGACGTCGTCACCCTTTTCACCCTTTACCTATACGCTCGCAGTCGGTAATGGAATTGCAAATCCGACGACATTACATGCCTCTTGGCAACTTGTGATTTCGCGCCAGCGCACGCCCCGTTACGTCTCTCCACCGTCTCTTCGTCATCTATCTCACTTATCCTTTCTCTTTCTCTTTCTCTTTCTCGTATTCCGACACCGTGACTGCTTCGGTCTACCCTCTCGACGCGACGCTCTTATTCGATCCCTCGAACAAATCACAAGAACTCGAATTAACTACACCGCAGACGTCTATTTTCACATCGATGTGACGCGATGACGAAGGATCACGGAAAAGCCATCGAAACATTTGCCTCTCTGTCGCTTTTAGATAGGCAAATATTCGAACGTCAGTGTGGTCTTTAGTCATGGACTGTCGGTGGCTAAGCGCGTCGAGAATCTCAAGAATTGGGCAAGGTTGTGTGGCAGCCTGCTAAACTGCCACCAAGGTGTCAATAAAGTTTCGATGTTACACATTTCCAAGGTTCTGGTCGGTTTATTGGGCTACCGTGAGATCGTTTCCTGTTGCTCCTTTGCTAATTCGAACGGCTGTTGTCGAAACTTTCTATCGATCTTGATACGCTGTTCACAGCGCGCTTAATTTCGCTTAATTTCACGCTTAATTTCAACTAACTTGGTTACACGATGTCGTATTTTACTTTATTCGAGTAATTTTCAATGCGATATAATATGTCAGAGAACACACGATCTGTCCAGCATTGCGATTCATTGCAGAGAAAACTGTCCTTCGAGTTTTTAGTCTTAATACCACGCTTAGCGAGTTCGGATAAATTGAAATATCTCGCGAATGTGAGAATGGGTGCAACGCGAACCCGAGTGTTACTACGTGCCGCTCCCTGCCATTGTCCCCGTTATCCTGGTCGCGGGTTGCGACGTTGCCTTCGTCCACGCTGACACGAAATTAATTTTCCGCGACAATCTCGTCGGGCAACGCCTAGGAACTAACTGCGCGAGCAACGTTGACCTGCGTTTCGTAAAAATTCGTCGCCGACGTTTGACCGCTGTAAATTCTACAACCAACTCCAAACTACGAGTATACTATTCGTTTTCTTCCGAAAATAATTGATATAACGAAGGTAATAATCGAAACATGCGCCAGCTCAATAGGCGATAAACCGTAAGTGACTATAACATTGTCGTGGAATAATATCCGCAATACGAATTTGATCCGAATTTAAATTATATAGGCCAACGAGGATTGTAAATCTTACTACGTAGACGAGGCCAGATTTATAATAACCATAGTTAATTGATTTCCTGGAACAAGCAAAACGAAATAAAGCGTGGAACAATTTTATGTGTTCTTATTTTCATTTTCGAATTGAACACTCTTTGTTGTTTAGCAGACTGTAATTAAATGTTACTCGTTAACTTATATTTAACAATATCGTACTCGAATACTCTTGAACATTATTACAGTTTAATTAAAAATTGCTTTATTATCGAAGCAAACAAATGCATTTCGATAATATCGAAAAATGGAACGATGGATCGTCCATCGAGCAGAATGTGAAGTTTTCATAGAACTTAACTAAAATTTAGTCTTGAAACCACAGCTTTAACTCGTGACCGTGGATGCGAATTCGATGACCTCTAGGCAGTTTCAGGGGTTGATCCCTCTTTTGAACTTTGAAAAGGTAAAAAGGGTCGTCGAGCAAGAGACTGTAATCCCAGAATCGACAGTGACACCAGACGAGCTCTTTTTATCCCCTCTTTCTGTTCCTGTTCTGCTACTTGAAATGTACTCACATTTAACTACCCAACCTTTTCATTTTCTTTTCACTTTGAAAGACTCACCGTGCATTACAATGTTTTACTTCTGTAACTTTCTCTGATTGCTCGACCGGATAATAGAAAAGGAGGTAGCTAGAATGAAGGATCCTCGCGCGAGTATGAAACATTTTTAAAATCCATTCCAGGAATGACAGCACCGATTTTATATGCATTTTCTGGCACCGGCGTCTACAGGGCCTTCGCGTTTCGCTTGCCACAGCAGTTTGTTCGACGTGAAGTGCGCTTAAAGCACGACGAACATTCAAATTAATCGAATATTGATAGAATAATGGGAAATCGTAATATCTAGAAGAAGACGGAAACGTTGCGTAACAGAATAAAGTAAAATCACAAATTATGCAAAACGTTCCCCGATATCGGTGAATTTCAATTTCCTCGTGAACGGATCTAAAGGAAATGAATCAGTTTTATCGGAAAATTAAATGTTCTGCAAAATATTCTCCCACCCAAAAATATTCTCTATTCTTTGGAAACGTCAACCGTTGTATCTTTAAAATATGTTATCGAAACGCGTATGCAAGAGAAAAAGCAAATATTACAAGTATCAGTTTAATCGATGCAGCTGGAGTTACCGAGTAGGATTCCTCATTTATTTCCAGCAAGTACATTCCGTTCGTCGTACGAAACGCACCGAGAACAAGTCTCGAGAGGAAAACGAGTCGAATTCTCATTAGTCTATGTTCCACGAAACGTAATTGCGTTTTCAATTAATTTAGGATTTCGCGAGGGGTCAGCTCGTTGCATTTATTGACTTGGAAATTTTGTCTTACCACCACAATTCATTTTTTCTTTCTATAATCGAACTTGGAATTATTTATTCCTATATTTCGGTACTAAAAATAAGGAATCACGAAACAATTTATGTTATGCAAATACAATGAATTTTGTTAAATCCTCAAAAGTATCGCGTTACACATATCGTTTTTACCAGACGTAATTATAATTCTCCATACGTATACTATCAACCTCAACGATGAACTGTATTGAGAATCTTGCTTACTTAAACGCGTCACTAATCGTTTGAACGTAATCCATCGTAGAGGCCGAGGAAAGTGGCCGGAAAAGGGATTTAACGGGATATCTATAGGGACATTCGATCAATCGTTATTGACTGGTAACGAGAGGACGGAGAGCTCCTAGGTGATATTAAGGGTTTCTTGGGGTGGCTTTACGTGCACGGCTTACCTAAGCTAGCGATGATTCCTCGGATGGAAAACGGGCAATAAACGAGCTATAGAAATATTGCAAACTATGGGATTCGAGAGGGCACGATCAATATTAAGGAAACGGTTCCTCCGCTTTTTGCCCTGTTCAACTGTAACTATTTAAGGGAGAAAGCGCATCGATTTTCCCGCGTTTAGCCCCCAGTCAGTTCGACCGTGATCGATCTTTTTAATTAAATCGTTTTGTATTCGTGAATTACACGAACACTTTGCAGCGAGATAGATTTAGATAGCGAATGCCGATTAAAGGTTTTTACGATCGCCATTAAACACAGTGTCCGCCAAATCGCAAATCGCAGTGGGTCTCTTCGTTAGATTTGCTTCGCTTCTTTTTTATTCTGCTCTCTAAACTCTAGGTGTTTTACGACCTTTCGTCCATCAACAACGAAAAATACGCGATACGTTAATTCCAATTTTTATCATTTACTTTTCTTTTCTTTTCTTTTCTTTTCTTTTCTTTTCGCTTATACATCGTATACCGTTTGTTATTGAAACCTGTAAAATGCAAGCGAAAAGGTTAAAGTAAGGGATAAAGCAAGAGAATGTACTCTTTCCTAAGAATACAGTCGTGGATAAAAATCAAAGAAAACAGTTGATCGCGGTATTTTTGGAACGTAGCAGCGCGTGGTATCATTCGTGTTGCCACATACGCTAGTAGAGTAACATTAAATAGGTCTGACGTGTCGTAGCAATTTGTAAGCTCGAAACGTCGATGTATGCTCGCTCGAGCAGGTTTATCGTACCGCTTGTTTACCCTTGTGTCACAATTTGAGTATTAACTTATCAATCCGGTCATTTCGACGAAACAAAATGTCGATATATATCACATCACTGCCGTGTTTCGAGATTCAACGCGAGCGACATTCGTTTTCATAACGTTCGCGCAGCACACAACCACCTCATTTTTTATTCCTGTCATCGTAGCCGTTGGTATTTTTGGAAATATTGATCGTATTTTATAACTCTGTGCTAATGCAACCGGGAGATATTTTTTCTTTCTTTTTTTTCTATTTTTTATTGTAAAAATTTTGTTTTACAACTTGAAAAATATTAAATTAACCTGCTACTAATGATCGCTATTCGATTAAACAATGAAATGCTACCGTTGTGTTGAGAACGATGTCGCGATGTCGATTTCATGCGTTCGTAATTTCCTAATTTTCCACGGTCAACGAATGCGCGCATTAATTGAGCGTTCGACGAGCGACGAACGAAATTCGCGTCGCGGTAACAAATGTGCGGAGCGGTATTAAGGCGACGGGATCGTTTGTCGCAAATTGGGGTTATATACGTAGTCGAGAAGCAAATCATTTCAAGCGTATTTATGGCGACAGAAATAAACGAGGGCCGTAACGAGTACCTCGAACCCACGCAGTCGATCCTGTACACGGCTATCGACATCTACGCGCTGTTTCCGATATGAATTTCTACGCGACGGATATCGATGCTTTCGTGCTTCGCTCCACCGACTACGACGATATCCACTATGCTCTCCCTCTTCCTCTGTCACCCTCCTGTCTAGAGAAAATTTTATATATTCCTCTATTTCGACTCCGTGAAACAAATAGGATCGATATGATCTCTCTCTCTCTCTCTCTCTCTCTCTCTCTCTGTGTTTCTCTGTCTGGTCGCGTTGGATGGAGTTTTACTACTCGAGAATGCACCCTCTTACTGTCTCTTCCTCCCTTTTCGTTCTCTCTTCCGTTAAAGCTTTGGTATTCTCTGCTCTTTCTCTCTGACCGTTTCTCTCGACCTCCAGGCCGAGGCTCGTCACACGAGTCCACTCGAAACGAAATTACCCGATGCAGCGAAGGCCGGTGTACGTGTGCGGCTTCCTGGCACGAGAGGGCCAATTGGATGCGCGGCTATCGAAACATCAAACAAAACTTTTCTCTGTGCAAAGCCAATCTGCCGGCGGATCACCCTGACGTCTACTACGTCGTACTTACCAATCGAGAAAGAGAGCCTCGATTTCGAGTCCGTGGATCGCTAATCGCCTGCCGCTTCGTAATTTAAACCGTGCTCCAGTTTTATGGCCGCCTTTCGCAAATATACCTCGACACCTACACCACCCCCGCTGTCCTCGACAAACCCCGCATGCCTGGTCGTTCGCGTTTCCTCGGTATTGCTCGGTTACTGCGGGCCAATCGGCATCGATTATCGATGGAAAAAAAACCCGATGACGATTATCGACGCTCCGAATGGTCATATCCTGCTGTGGGAATAAGCGCCGGCCATTGTCTGTCAATCAATCATTGACGGATACTTTCGGTGCCGATAGTGACACGTTTCGGTATCTCTGTTTTCGGCAGATCATTTGCTTTGCCAGCGATGCTCGTGCAATTAGTTATTGTTCTCGTACGATACTTCTAAATCTAGTCCGTATCTCGGTTCATTGATTATATATTTATTTTTCTTTCTTTCTTTCTTTCTTTCTTTCTTTCAAGTTTGAATATTGTTTATTGATTCGTGTGGACAATGTTACCTTCCATCGACGTTAAAGTTGAATGTGGAATGAGCGGATAAATAATTTTACGAACATTCGTTTATCCGATTAAATCACAAATCCCGTACCTCGGAAGTTATCGTTCGGGAATTAATGCTATTTATTATTCCCGATCCGATGAAATTCGGCCCTGTGTTTTTATCGTTCTTCGTTTCAATTAGCCTTTTCTAAATTACACTGTTTACGGTGTCGGTGTCAACTATATTTCCATAGCAGCCTGTTTCTAGCATGCATGCGCTTCGGGCAAGCACACGTTTAAAAATGAAGCGTGTCGTGTAGCCAGAGCTTTACAACCGATCTGGACACGTATTCTATTAGAGTTGATTATCGATCGCAATTTCATCGCGAACGATACGTTTCTCGCTTCAACGCGAACCATTGAAAAAATATAAAACGTCCAGGATAAAATTGGTAATGCAACAATTTCGATATTTCAAATAATTGGTATCTCTTTGTTTAAGCGTTCCTTTTTTTTCAACGGTTTCTTTTTGTTATCATTTGTCGGTCCATTGACCATATAATTCCAATTAAACGGATCCATCGATGAATCTGCCAACATACAGAGTGCCTATTGTTTGAAACTGTTTTATTACAGTACTCGACGCGTCAATTATTAGGTTCATCGAATCACAGTCTAATGCAACCGCAACCTTGAAAATTTAATAACAAAATCTAAATGCATCGCGGCCATGCGCCCTTCGTTTCAGCGATTTAATTATCCATGGTATCGGGGTAACATTCTCACAAGTTAATTGTGTTTGGACAAGCTTCGTGTAAAAGTATTTTAATAAATGGTCGTAGCGAAAATACGCAACCGGATACCCGAAAATTAATTACCGCTGGCAGCCTATTTAATGTGTTAATAAGTCTATTAGCGATGCCACATATCCATAACGCTATCGTATAATTAAACCCATTCCGAGCCACACAGAAACCTTGGGAAAAGCTCAACTTTCATTCGCAATTTGCTGTTTTAAAAAGAACACCAATGTATTGGAAATTCGAAATGTATAAAAAAAAAAAAAAAAAAAAAAAATTGTGAAACCTGTACCGCTTTTGCGAATGACAATCTCAAACTTGGATTTTAATTAATCAAACATTTTTATCAGCTTCATCGTTTTCATTGAAATCGTACTATCGTCGTGCTACCGATACCGTGGAATATCAAATTAGGAACGATGTCTAAGATACCGCATAAAATTCACGAGTTCCACGGTCATTGGAACAGCCCTCGAAAAGATTTTGTTGCTTTTAATTGCCCGTCGACGAAATATTACGCGGCGTTCCGACTAACGGCGATTAATCTGAAATACAATTAATCGAATGTAAGGAAGGGCGATTGCCGAGTATTCCGTGTTTCATTCGCCAAAGTGAAATGTGAGTGAAGCTTAATTATATAAGAAGTTCCAAGACCCGAGACATAAATTAATTACATCGGCTGAGGAAATATTGAGAATTATTAAGCTTTAAAACGGGCTTCGGCTATGGTTTCCTGCATTAATGGTGTAAAGGGTGCTTTATTTTTTTTGAACGTAACTCTGCCGCTTTTGCCCCTTCTGCTTCTGTTCGCCGCACCCTTACGCATTCTTGTACGCTACTCCTCCATCGAAGCTTCCTCGTTCTCCGATTAAACAAATATTTCAATTACTCATCCTCTCGTTTACCGTGAAAATTTCTCTATTCCCTCCAGCTTCTTACAATTTTTACTTCCTTCGCGTTGTTATGCGGAGAATTGCCGTAAAGTTTAATTTTAGGGGAAAACTTTTATAATCTAAAAGCGTAAAATGTTCGGAGTGAAAATTATGACGGTGAATAGTTGTTAAAAAAATCAGTAGTAACCACGAACACCTGACAGAATTTACAAAAATCGATCATCTAATTAGAGGGATTACGTTAAACCCCCTTGAAAAACGATAAACTCGAACATTTTAGTGAAACAGATTTAACGTTCAGGGACAGAAAGATAAGGCAGGGTTGATTGCCAGCGAATTTAGCAAGTTGGCACAAAGGTAACGAATTTAATTAATTAATCGAGCGAACGATTTAAGTAGGGGAGCTGAATTTACGAGTAGCTAACTTGTAGCCCGTTCTTTGCTTCCTCGCCTCTAAAACGGACGGTATTGTTTCACCGGTAAAGAAAGCGAATAAATTAAAGCGACGAGCGCGAAATTCGTCAACAAGAAGGGGTTCATTCATCGCGATACGTCCGCATGCCCAGAGTTCTCGCGACGTTTCGCCTTTTCAGTGACAATTTGTCTGGCTTGAATGCGTTTGGCGATTTACGGACTGATTATCGAGGTCGGTTCGTGCGAATGAAATACGCGGACGAATGTACAAAGGACTTATTAAACTAATTAAGACGTTACCTTTGGAGGATTGGTTTATTAGGAGACTGCCACAAAGCAAGCTTTTAAGCGGGCTTGTTGCCATTGAAAGGGAACTTTTTCTAAAGGATACTTTTGATGTCGCACGAATCAAGCTTGCTCGACAAATTAATTTTATATTGCTGAACCATAATGTACGTTATATGGTATTTAAAGCGTTAAACGCTATTTAGAGTGCGAAACCTATTTATTTCTCGTTAATTAATAAGTTGGATCTTAAAATAAGCAAAACAGTATATAGTAGGTACATATTTAAAACAACGCGTTAGCGTGGCAACGATTCCGGTCTTTTGATCGTTACTTTTTGGAAACGCGATTCATATAAGTTTGACTCATTTATAAGTACAGGTCGATCAAGGGGTTCCCGATGATGCGTGTATGGATCGTTGCAAAGTGACGCCATTGACGATGATCGATCTTCTTTTGAATAAGTTATGTTATTTAGGTGACCCCTTATAAATTTTCTTTGACAACTGATTATGGAACGCTTCCATCGGTAAAAAACCTAACCGACTGTCGAATAGCTTTAACGAGGGTTGGAGATTTATACGTATTTTCTTTTATTCAGTCTCGATTCTGGTCAAGATGAATGCTCGAATCGACAGAGTTTCCCGTGAAAATTGTTATGGTAATTACACGGTAATATGCATAGATTAAAATTCGATTAAACCCGATCAGACTAGACGATGGCATTCGATTATGGATAGTCATAAATATAAAGCCAGTACGGTTTACCCATAATCAATGATCGCGAAACAATATCAGCTGTATCGACTCTATCATTTATATCGATACAATATTTTAACAATGGTTTTTCGATTCTCTTAATTAAGTTGACTGGAGTACACGATTCGTTTCATTATACCTGGTTTACTCGTACAATAAGTTATATCAAGCTTACGCTTGTCGATCGAATCTTCTAGTAGATCTTTTTAAACGAAACGTTTCCGTTTCGTTATCATTATTTCTTTCGCGGAAAGTGCAAAAACATTCGTCCCTTGATAAAATTTAATTTTTGTTCAATTTCTTATCTTTTACACGACAGACAGAATGCTTTAATTCCACCGAGTGAAAGTTCTTTCTTTTGCAAATAATTTCCCTCCCGAACACGCCATAATATCCCACAAAAATTATACGAAACAACAAAGAACCTCGCTCCTCTATTATCAAGCAAAGAATCCCAAAGCAGTTTTTCGCGGATTCTGCTATTTGTCCCTAACGACTTCTCGTAATTCGCTGCACAGCAATTAAGAGTTTTTTTGTTTGGGCAAAGTGTATTCATCCCGGAGGAGAACGAGAGAGTTAAAAGTGGATGTGGAGCGAACAGAGACGAGTCGAGGCGAGGCGAGTTGAGTCGGTCGGTGATGAAGAGGTGAGATCATAGAATGGGAAAAGGGTTCCTGAAGAACGAATTGTGGTACGAACGAAGGGCTGCAAAGGAAGCGATCGTGAACAAAAGGGTTGGCGAGACAAAAGGGTCTATTCGGTTGCATCCTTGATTTTTCGATCGCCCAAACCAAGAAAATAGCGATTCGATGCAGCTCGACTTGCTTTGGAAAAAGAAAAAAAAAATAGAAGAAAGAAAATAATTTCACCGCTATCGATTTAATTCTATTTTGACTTCATACCTTCGTTGAAACGATATTATTACGCCGACGTTGCGATTAAATATCTGCAATATGGTAAAGCACGTTACCGTTTCCATTGTAAACTTGGAAACTTCAAGTCTATCTCTATTATTTCAACGCTTCGCGTATTCAAATGATACGTCACTGTAAATTATTTCGACAAATATCTCGATAATCTTCTTTCTTTTTACCGCGATCGTCCTTGGGATGAGAAATCACCGGGAAAAAAATAAAAGAAAGCAATTTTTGTTCTCTTGTTAATGAAATTTCGAATCGCAAACATTTCCGATGAATAATAAGGAAAAAGGAAGGAGTGAGAGAAGGACATTACGTTTATCGGGGCAACGAAAATTGAAGATAACGTATTTAAAAAAGAGGAAAAAGGCATAGCCAGATGAAACATAAATTCAACAATGTAGCACGTTCGACAATGGATACGGCACTTGTTTGTTTCGATCTGTGCGAGCACGCGGATATATCGCGTTGCTCTCGACGCTGCACGCCTGTTCCGTACTGCAATCGATTCGTCGCAATTGAAATGCGATGTTTGCCCTCCATTCAAGCTGTCTAATGTTTTTTATTCGTTGACACATGTCGAGCGTTGGACGATGCACGAACTGCTCCAGAAGAAAAAGCTACGCGCGCGCGCGCACGTATGGAAATTCACCTGTTCCAGCTAACACCTCGCGTATCGAAACTGAATGACCGCGCTATGCAGCGTGTCAGAGTTATGCGGAGTGATTATTTAAAAACGAAGGTAGAATTATGAGCAGGGAACATGGATTGCGGGTCTCGGTCGCTTGACCTGAATCCACTCGAGACAACTACGAATCGAATTGATCAGAGACGTAAAAAAATTCCGTCCGGAACGAGGGGAATGGTTCCACGAACTCTTATGAGGCTTCGTAAGAACGCGAAGAATGAAAACATCGTGAAAAGTTCCATGCTGAATACTAAAACTTGCTAGAATTATAATAGGAAATAACGAATAAAACGGACAGTTTATTCGGCTGCTTGTTTAATAAATATTCAGGATAAATTTTAAAAAGGTTCGGGTTAGTGCATCGAAATTTCTCGTAGAAAATCAAAACGAGACGAACCTAGCGAAACGTTAGGATGCATTCCTAATTCGATATCTCATTCCTGATGTAGTATAAAATCGGTGAAATGGAGCCCGTTGGAAGATTCATCCAAGTTTTGCGCACAGAAATATTTTCTATATTATCGCGATAAGGTAACGATCCTCTTTCAGACTTTTTCCAACTAAGACTGACGAAGTTCTTCGGCAATCTGGCAAATCGAACAGTGGTGGTTCTTTCTTTCGTCTTTCATCGATCTGAATTCATCGTTGAAAATTCTCGAAAAGAGACAATGCGAAGCAAAGTAAAGAATTTTTCAACCGTTTCTACAATCAATAACGATTTATCGTCGTGTCCAATTAATTTTGATATCAAGATTCAGCCAACAATAAAGTTTGTTCGGTTCTACTTTTATCGTCAACTCGAATCAATTTTACGGTGATATCTTTGAAAGAATTTCGAATGTTCCCCTTCCACGCAGACATTTATCGTTTAAACGTATCATAAATTATAAAATCAAGCGATGACCCGAACAGATTCAAGCTCCCGAATGCATTTAACTTAAAAGAACTACGCAGCGAATAAAATAAAAATAGCTGAATTAATCGGCTCCCGACAAAATGGACCGAAAACTTTACTTAAATTAAATCATATTTCTACTTATTTTCGTTGGTCCCTGTTCAATCGATCGTTCCCGCTTGCAAGTATTTTCCGATTAATTCCTTGTGAATCTAACCGGGCCGTATTATCTAAATGATCCCTGCCAATCAACTACTTATTAGACGAACTTTTGACAATTTAATACTTCGAATTGAACGCGAAACAAATTTATAAAGAACCTCTTGTAGGATTTAATAGCATTAAGATACTCTAAAAATATTTGTTCTCTGAGAAAAATCTAAATTCGTTGATAAAAATTTATTTATTCGGTCATATTTTTTCAACGAAGATCGAAATATCAAGAAAAATATTCAACGAATTTCGAAATGTTTGCTGAAAAAGAAGGAAACACGCTCAACTGGCGGCAATTGGGAAAATATTATTTCCATAAACTGGAAGATATCGCGGCAGCTTTTTCGGTTCGGCTGTCGCGTATATTCTAGGATGGTGGCCGGAAACCGGGGCAAAGTTCTTGGACGAGAGAACGAAGGGCGATTGCTTGCCCCGAAAATGGGATTCGCCTTTTCGGTGGCCAGCGTAAAATACGATGTCTGAGAAGTATACATACATCGATGTCGAGCGGAAACGCTCGCGGCGACCGCATACGAGTTTGAGTTTATGTCAACGCTGCTAGCCTCTCGACGCGATGCAACCGTGCATGCGATGAAATCCGCTTTTGCGGCGCGCTTGATTCCATTAAGTTCTACGAAAATGTTGTGTGTCGAGACTGTTTTGCAAAGGTATACCCAAGTACTGCTATTTCCAACTACATTCCTGAACAGAATTTCCCAAATACTCGACTTCGCGTCGCGTACGAGTTTATAGGCTAGATGTTTTAACTTAACCCGAACCTAACTCGAAAGAAGGTTATCCGAGGAACGTGTTGTTTCGAAATATTTTGAAAATATATAATTATAAAAGGTAAATGAAAAGATATTGCGCGTTGTACACGAATATCGCGTAGGCAACATCCTCCAACAAGATACTAACAATAAGGAAGTACCCCATTTGCGCGGGTATTTACACAAGATATATGTAAACGATTATGGTTAAATCGTAACTGGCATCTCTTCTCGAGTAACGCTTCGACCTCGTTGCTCTCCAACTCCACCGATCAATTCAAAAGTTTCGGAGAATCTCGGTTTATGTCAATGGTTTCGAGCATCCGTGCAAACAGCCAACTGTGCTTTGCGGTGTACCCACGTCTATCAAGCTAAGCCAAAATTCTGTCCTGTTTTCACGTTTACCGAAGACGACACGTTCCTTCGCGTACATCTTTTCCGAGTCTGGGATATGTTCCACGTTCGATTTCCTTCGTGCTCGATTAATTTGCTTAAGCAATCTGACCAAATTATCTGCAGGGTTTACTAGGACTTTTAACTTTACCTGCAAGCGATTACACGCAGCATACCAGTTTGGTTTATTTATTGTTTCTTATTACGATATAGCATCTCGGGACAGTGGCGTTATTCCGATAAGTAAGTTTCGAGTTTAATTGAAACCAATTTCTTACAGCGTTTCCTGGAATGTTTTGCGACGAAAGTCTTTTTTAAACTCGCGATTCAAATATAACCTCTTAAATCGTTCGATAGACGTATTCCTTTCGGGTATATAATTATTCTTATTATCGCTCGTTCACCGGTTTATGGATTAACTATTGCGTACATATCGGCNGTCTCGGGACAGTGGCGTTATTCCGATAAGTAAGTTTCGAGTTTAATTGAAACCAATTTCTTACAGCGTTTCCTGGAATGTTTTGCGACGAAAGTCTTTTTTAAACTCGCGATTCAAATATAACCTCTTAAATCGTTCGATAGACGTATTCCTTTCGGGTATATAATTATTCTTATTATCGCTCGTTCACCGGTTTATGGATTAACTATTGCGTACATATCGGCGTTGGATAGGGAAGCGTGGCAACTGAATTGTACATCGGAAGGAATCCAAGGAGAATCCGATGCCGTTGACCAATCGTTAACGTTAATCCGTTGCTAGTAATCGGAACCAGGAATTGTCAGTGTACGATCGAAACTTGAAACGAATCCTCACGGTTTGGGTTGGCCTGGACGATCCTCGAAAGGGTTCCTCGAAGGGTCCGCACGAAAGATGCAACGCGATTTCTTTGTCTTCAACTTGATTCCATTAAGGATGAAATTGGATTTCCTGTCCCTGGTCGACGATTGTGGTCGCTTCTGTCGCGCTCCCGCGCCTTTTACCGCTCGAATTTTCATTCTACAATTTTGTCCGTCCCCTTTGGAGCAATCTCTGCGAGAGAAAAACGTTCTTTTCTTCGAGTATTTCCGAGCGCCGACAGGATTCAGCTCCTTTACCGGATGTCAGTATCGTGCTGACTGACCGCGATCGCATCTTCACGCTGTTGATTACACAGCATTTCCCTTAGGACGTACAATCTACATTTCAGAAGCTAAAGATTATAAATGTTTTGAAACACAGCGTGGAATACAGCAACAGCATGATGTAAATTCCCTAACTACAATATTTAAATAACAGGAGTTCAACTAAAGAGCAGATTAATCAGCTCTGTTTCACATTAGTAGATACGTTTGATGAAATGTAGCAAAGCTTTTGTCCTTTCTTCCGGTCTGTAGATTTTCCGAGCTTTAGAAAGCTTAATCTTCCGTGCCGTGCTGACTTGGACGTTCGGAACTTGGCCGAATCTCGGGGGTGCGCTCGCATCTTTCGTTTTCGAGCTAGCAAACGCGCCAGTAACAAGAGGAACACGTTCCTGTTAAACCATTCTCCGGGGTGCCATTGTTTGAAACACCTTTCGGACCTATAAACTATCCACTCAAATTCCAACGGTGGAACTTTTCTCCGGAATGCGATAAGTATCCAACTGTTTGAGATCGTTCGTTTGACCAGAGGTTATTAGTGGTCCGAATTGAATCTTAAGCGTTCGACTGAGTTTAAGTTCCGTTTCCGAGGACTAGAGCGTACAGTAGAAATTTTATAATTCCTTAGATCGAAGACATTGAGAAGTTTTGCGTTGAAACAACGATACGACAAATTCGCCGTTGAGGTACTGACAGCTTAGCTATTTAGACACCAAATATGACCACTGGAGAAAACAAATTGGTATCAGCCAATAAAAGAACGTGTTTACACATCCATCCCTTTTCTTCGTTTGTCAGTCTACCAATCTCTATACGTGTCCGAATGGCGTGTTCCAATCGAGGATCGTAGCACGTGGAAAAAAGCAACCGAGAAATTAAACGAGGGAAAGCTCGCAATAACGTTCTGAAGTATCCTTTCAAAACGTTTGCGTGTTATTGGAGATCGTGGCTGAGTCCAATAGCAGCGGAAAGAATGGATTTGTACGGATGCGTACCTACACGTGTGCACACAAGATCCGAGTCTTCGAGTTTTCAAGTTGAAAAAAAAAAAAAAAAAGAAAAAGATAAAAAAAGCTCGGATAGTAGCAGTCCCCTCAAATCTTTTACAATTGCTCGAGAAATGAATTTAATATTGTTGATTTGACAAAGAAAACAAAGAAAAGAATCAAACTACTCAGTAATAGTAATACTTAAAGCAGAAGAAAGTTTAAAGGCGATCACGAGTATGAATTTCACAAATTGTATTCGTAGAAAAGAAACGATTCGAACGAAGAAGAAGAAAACATACGAATGGAGAGAAAATAATAAAAAATGGGCGCCGATAGCATTCCTCGAGTTCTCGAGTTCGTACGTTATCTCGATTGCCGTCTCCAATTGCTCCAGCACCCACGCCACGAATAACCAGAGTCGACTTTCTTTCAAAAGATAACTTATTTTTAGCTGCTTTTTAAGATTTCCGTGGTCAAGTTTCGTGGTACATTTGTTGCCCTACGCGTTACTTTTCTAAGAAGCACGCGAAACGTTTCCACTTTGTATGCGAGGTTCCTTTTATCACACCAATCTGACCCAACCTTCTCGGTATACTATACCTATTCCAATAAAGTCGCCATCTTTACGTAACAGCAAACATCTCGATCAAAACTTTCCGTATCTTTGAGATTTTTACCGCGAACATTGCTATTCTTGAAACTTTCGAAGTGAACATTAATTCGCTGAGGATTCTATTTCATAAATAGGAATACGAGAGTCGATTTCGAGGCTATCAACGATTCGCGAAAAATTAAATCCCAAAATGAAGGATGAAAATTTTAACGAGTGAGTTTATGTTACAAAAAATCCCAACATGAGCCTATCGTTCGCATTTAAAATGCCAGCTAGAATCTATCAGAGTTCGAAACATTCGCAAAATAGAACATCGAATCTCGCTCGATAATTATGTTTCGTGGCGATTAATTGTAGGGGAACAAAGCCGCGGTGCCTCTAATTGGAATGATATTTTCATTATTAATAGATCCGATGAACGCAACGAAATTACGCAACCAGAATTCACGGATCCATCGAAAAGCGATTTACGATACCAACGTCCAGCAATGAGATAACTATTCAAGCTAAAGTGCAACAACCATAGCGAGCAGACTTCTTTCCCTATTTGTCCGGATTTCTTATGCAATTACAAATCGAGTTTGGACTCGATGAAATCAGACGATCGTTACGTAAACCTGACTTTGTCTGGGATAGTTTAAGAAGTAGCAGGCGAAAGAGAAGCGGCGAACATTCGGCCGCGATATAGAATAGAATTTTCCAAAGTTTTTTCTCCCATGACCCACTTTCTCGACCGAAAGTTTCGATCGGTCGTCTCAAAGCATCGTGCCGCGACAAGCTTTCCCGAGAGCAAGGATATTTTTCTTCTCGTGATTCGCGCAGAAATTATTCCTGGTTCGCTGTCGATATATGTATAACGTGTCATCCAGTGAAATATATACAACCGATGCGTACCCTTATAAAATTCGGCGAATCGGTGAGCCCGTGTCTCTCTCTTATCCTGGAATCAATTCGACGTTTATCCCTCGAATGTGTGACGCGTTTAAAATACTACCGATTAGCTCGATACAGTTGTGAGTTATGACTCTGATGGAAGAACTTTTCTAATATTGTTTTCTCTTTATACTCTAAAAATCGAACCTCGGTCCCATTAATCTCGGCACTTGTATCCCTTCGCATGAACCGTTCAAACGAAACTTGCTTAAAGACAGGATTGAATTTCCGGCGTGAAAGGTCGGAGAGAAAATCGAACTTGTAGCTTCCTTTCACACATAGATCTCGTTCGCAACAATCGGAACAGGATGCACCGTTCATCAGTCTGACAACGGTTGCAGAAGAATGGGTGAAAGAAGGAAAAAGAACGGCGTGCACCAGCGATCGTCGCAGTTTTCCAGCGAAATAATACAAAGTGTTGGATAAAGTTGGCTGATTGCGCTTCGAGAAATTGAATTTCACTGGAAACCGTGAGAAGCCAGTGGCAGAGCAGGCCAATAATGCTAGGATCGTAGCTGATCCGGTGTGGTGGACGTTCAAACGAGTGTGTATCTTCACGATCTTATCACTCGTACACGATACGCGATAACCAGGTATCGGTTTCGTCGCAACGAGGATAAAAAAATGCGACAGAAAATCGAATTTTAACCTACAAACAGCGCTATGTAATACAGATACTGGCAAGAACGAAATAAAATTCGCCACTAATTAAATCGATCTCCTCTTTCCATAATCTTGATTTCCATACAGACCGAGGATCGATCGATTCGATTTCCATCCAAGCATTCGCTTGTATGGTACAGAAAATGCTCGATATTCGTGTTCAGATGATTCGATCCCTCGTTATTACTAAGGTATCCGAGCAGCGCTCCAATGGAGTGGAGTTGCTCGGCTAATATCCTGTGATATTTAGTGGTCCGTTAGGGCTTCTTTTTGGTACTGTTAGGTTGCAATCACGACGAACCAGCTTTCCTGTATTCTAGGTGCTTGATTAAACGTTAACCCGGCTGCTTAATCAAGGTCCGCGCGAATCGACGCGACGCGTACAATATAACTTGCGGTTTGATCAAACTATATAAATATAAGCCAATATTTATACCTGCATGATTATTAGCTTAATTACCATTGAAATATTTACGCGACCACTCCCGTGTAACGGAGAATATTAAACTGTTAAAACAGCGTCGCTAATTTAATATACCTACGCGTACAACGATTTTGTCAAAATGTATCCAAGTTCGGTTAATACGGAGATATTATTTTATCTCGGTGATCAATACAATCCAATGAAATTAAAAAATGTGCCTCTTAGGTAGCTTCGCTAATGAATCCGCCAGCAGATTAACAGGTTTTAGACTTTAGACGAAATATATCTTTCTCCCTTTTCCCTTTTCCCTTTTCCCTTTTCCCTCTTCCCTCTTCTCTCTTTGTCCCATACATCTTCCTTGCAGAACCATAATATCACAGCAAGCTCGCAAGTTAATTAAGCCTCGATTCCGTACTTTATATTTGAAAAATATCTGTAGACTCCCTTTCCGAGAATAATGGTTCGCGAATATAGGTCGCAAACTCTACTTATAATCACGGGAACATTTCAGACTTCAATATTCTCGTTACACGTTATTGCCGGATAACAGCTTATTAACGCAAAGTTCATTTCGGTCCGAAAGATCGAGCGCAATTACCATTCCCCGTCTGGTTGGTTCTTTTGTTCGTGATAAATTTTGCAAGCGTGGGTAAAGTTTTTAAAATTTCTAGGAGCTGCCGTTACAACTTAAAGGACATTGCTACTGGTTAAAAGTTTATGGACAATGTCTGAAGTTTGCAAAGAAAACAGAACAAAGAATAAGAAGAATTTCGTGGTTGAAAGAGATATACGACGCGCACACCTGTACGTTCGATGCAGCAAGATCGCCTGGAATGTATCGTATAAACTTGCAGCGAAGGAGCGATTCGTGCGGCGAATAAATACACCCATTTTTGCTGTTCCTGCTAAACAATTGTGTCGAATCAGCTCGAATTGTTTAGCCAAGTAGCTAGAAATATCATGGTCAGGGTAGATATGTATATATGGAAAATTATTTTTCGTTCGTTTACTTTTATTCACTGGTATTTGTTTAAGTTTAAATCATTGTAGTTGGTTCTCTCTCGTTCTTCCTATTATGGTTCCTGCGCTTTCCTGTATATTACGGATAGTTAAAAAAACAATTGTCCAAATTGGAAGGTAGAAATGAAAACTGTGCAAACAACTGAACGAAACGGACGTGACCAGCAGTGAGAAATAGCAAACGATACGATTATTGGAATTGTGCGTGACACCAATAACTCAATGCGTGTACGCATCGACGAACAGATAACCGATAAAAGTTAATAAAACGCGTTAATGAAAAAAATTCAATTGGAAAGTCACCGCAATCTGTCGGGTTTGGTTAACCGAACATGGTTCCGTTTACCACCGAATATCGAACCTCAACTGTGTTGCGTTTACGGGAAGACGTGCGCGTGTTGTGGAATTGCCCTCATAAATTATGCCCCGAAACCAATTCGATCATCGGCCGAAAGTCATGCGCGTCCAATTACGCGATTAACAGGCTGAAAATGAAATTACTCTCGCGAGGGCGAGCACCGGTAGTGGAATTCGATGCACGGGATCGCGTGTGTTGAAAATTCGTCGCGCGCCTCACACTTCGCGCTTCGCTTACTATACATGTATATGTACCTTTCTCCTCTTCCTACGATATATTCAGTTATCGTCGTCGATAAGCTTGGCTGGAAAAATCATTTGCATGTCGGGTGTCGCATAAAACTGGTCTCGGTAAAGCGGTATATAAGTGTACATCGTGACTGCTCGTCCCCTGTATCGGCACGCTCTGATTACAGGCTTTTGTGTACACGATAAATTCAAATGGTCGATTCATCGGTGTTTACTTAAATTTCTATCTCGATTTAAATTGCACCGATCGTATATCTATCTAAATTGACGGTCACAAATCATAGGAAGAAAATAGCAGAGCTGACAATCGTGATTTACAATTAAACGCGCACAAAACATGTAGATAAACGTGTTTTCGGTTGAATCGCTTTTAGCCTCGCGATTTCCATTCGTCTCTAAACTGGAAGCTATTTCGTGTTCCGTGTCCGACGAACGACGGAGGAGAAAGAATGCGAAACGGGTGGCGAATAGGGCGGTAAGTTGCTTGTTCCGGCAATGGGTCCAGAAATACTTTGGCAGTGAGTAAGCTACAGCCCCCGTAAATCTAAAACCGGCACGATAAAACGCGTTGACAGGGTAGCGTCTGTAATTGCACCGAGTTCCTCGTAAACTCTGCATTTACATGGGACGCGTATACACCCTTTAAACAACATACGCGATGAACAAACTTTTTTGCTAAAGTCGTTGGCTCGTTCACACGCGCGCGCACTCACACGCGCCCGCACACGCACACGCACAGGCCAACCTCAGACCTATTTGCCGCCGAAGCTTGTTGCAACGCCAATGCCTAGACCTTTCCTTGTGCTCTGGCATCCTGTTTACGCGCTGAAGCATCAGCGTTTCCTTCCTCGTTGTCCCCCGTAAGGTGTTTCCACTGAACCTAGAATCTTTCGGTTGAGCGGAATATTAGGACGACATTGTACTCGTAACGATTCTTCACTATAGAATTAATCTCGAGTTAACGCCAGTGCCAGTGCTAGCTGGTACGATCCTTCAACACGATTCAGCATCCAGGAGGCGTTCGTCTGGAGACTGATGCGATGCAACAATTACGCGTCGTCAACTTGTCGTACGGTCGCACGGAGAGGAGAACGCGTTGGCGCACCAACCTATTTGCACGCGATATCGCAGAATTAGGGGCGAACGTAAGCAGCGGTAACCGGCGAGTTTCGAATCGCAGTCGACCGTTCAACCGGCTGTCAAAACAATGCCATTTCTCACATCGTTATGCGCAGCCCATTTAAGAGGCCACGCCAGCGGTGTGCTCGCCGCTCCACTTCGCCACTCCACGCCGCGCTTCGCTTCACCCCGGCGAAGCCTTTATCTAGCGAGCCGCGCGCTAGCTCGCGATTCAATCACATAATTCACGCTCGTTCGCTTCCTTCGCGTTAGCTAAGTTTCTGTTGTCCAGTTATTAGTTTCGCTCTATGCCAACAATCTTAAGAGGCGTACGAAGTGATGGTCAGAAAATTTAGTACGTCGCACGAAATAGTATCCGTACATTTCGATAGCAGTCTTTCCTCTGTAGATACGAAATTCGTAAGCAAAGGTGAGGTTAGAAGGTCGGTGTCGCGCGTATCGTATGGCTGTACTACTTATACCGTTAATCTACCGCGATAGCAAACCATTCGGCCCCTGCGGTGGATCGTACCGTCTATTTTATCTTAGTTTTCATGATATCTCCTCACTATTTATTGTTATGCGTACCTCGTAAGATACGAATACAGGTCATATGTTTTCTATCTGCTATATGTGCATCAAATTTTCACGGCAAACATCTGAAAAATACGTTACTAAAAAATCTCAATAAAAATTCGTATACCCAAATATTTTTCTTACGACACGTACAATATTTTCCAAATTAAATTTCAAGAATGCGCGCGTGAGTCGACTAACACGTACGCGATATAATATGAATTTACCCAACGAATTGCAAAAATTGAAAGATTTTTCTCGACACCGAGAAAAAATGAATATTTCAAGCGAATATGCGAGTTAATAAACTTCATCACGCTCCACGCGCGTACAAAAAAAATTTCACACGCTTCCTTTTTAACATTTAATGCGCTGCATTTTAACACCGATCGCGTAATTGCTTCGTTATTGACAACCTGCACGTTTACTTTAACTAAAAGTATCGAACATAGCAAATGTTGATTCATCGATTAATCAAACAACGTTTTTGAACAACGTTAACTCGAACGATTTAATTCGAAAATTTTGTTACGCTGAATTTATATCTGCGATTAGGGTTCGTTTCTTCGTTCCATTAATTTCCATCAATTCTACGAGATAATAATATCGTTGGTTAAATGAATACAATTGTTGCGAGAATAAAATAATTCAATTAAATTTTGCGTAACGATCTGGTAGAGAGATTACATCAGCTCAATAATGGATTCACTTTCGTCGTTGCGTCAGAGAATAATACCATTATCACCGAAATGAATACAATTATCAAGAGAAGAAAATAATTCTATCGAATCGAATTACACGTACCAACCACAGGTAAGGATTTTATCGATCGCACGATTCCCATTTACGAATGAATTTTACATTCATGGTTTAAGTAACGAAAATCGCTCATTGTCACTAGTTCCACGTATATACCACGGAGTAATCCAGTTGAACCTAATACGCGACCCGAACATTTAATCCACGCTGGCAAAGTTGAGCGATTATACCTCCAGTTATATTTCCATGTAATCTGATAATGGAAAATGAAATGAATTCGTTGACGTTCCGCCTAATGCTCCATTAAAAGCGATACCCCCGTCGCATCGCCTTAACAACGTAGCGTCCAAGGCTCGTAAAATTCAGGCGTCGCGTCGGTGTTGGTACGATTGTTTAAAATGCAAATATTGGCAAACAAAGGGGGCGGAGGTAGGCGACGAAGCGATTCACCGTTGGAGGCGAGTAATCTTGGAGGATCGGGTGAAAGCAGTGCCCTCAACGACCAACTTCTAAACGAATAAATTTTCGTGGCGTGCGCGCCACGTTAAGCTTGCATTCGAACTTAATCCGTAATTTAAGTTCTCCGGTCATGGAACCCGGATGTATCGATTCCATTCGATAGTAGCCGCGTTTCCCTCCAACGATCGAAAGTTGAGACAAATTTCCCGAACAAACACCGCTCCTGGCAACTTTTCTTTCTTTTCCTCTCAACCCTCGGACAGGTTCAAGACCAGAGGCGGATTCCCGTGGAAATTTCTGTTCCCAGCCAATTTCTCACGGTTGATTTGAATCGTTAATTGGAAACGCTTATCGTTGTTGCTGCGCGTCGTCTAGTCGAGCTCTCTGTGTTCGTGCAAATTGTCTGTACACGTACTTACGACTTAATCGCGAAACCGTCCCTGTGTTCTTTTATCGCGGCTACAGTTCCTCTCGCTATCGTCCACGGTTAATTACTGTCCGCATAATTGTCATCTTCTCCAGGAAGATAGCTTCGCCGATTAATCCGAAACTCTAACACGCGAAACCCATTGAAATTTCATTCGAGTTACGACTCGTGGTTCCGTGTACCGTCTCATTTTTCTATTTTCTGCAATCTTGGGCGTTAAATGGAAGTGTACTCGTTATTAGCTGACTCGACGAATGTCGTCTTTCTTTTTTTTTTTCTTTTTTTTTCTTATACGTACTAGAAAAATAACCAATTTCCTTGAGCGAGCGGTGCACGGCGCAGCACGATGGTATAACATCATCAACGTTACTTTTAAAGGGTACCGTGGTAATATGTAAATTTTGTAAGTGCACCGATAAAACGTATAACCCGTGCACTCGACGCGAATTACGTGAACGAGCATCATCCTCGAGAGCGCACCAGAAACTGAATTTTGGTCGGAGAACGATAACTGTTTACATTTCTAATCCGTTGGACGGCCCACCATTTTGTAATCCATGTTTTAGCCGATTTTGGAAAAATCACCACGGTAAATTATCTGACTATTATGATTATTCCTAAGAAATAAACACTAATATTTCAACGATACGAATAAATAATAGGAGTAAATGTCTGGTGGTCGATCATTTGGATCGATGCCCCGAAATTTGTCAGCTTTCTAACGACCGAACTTATCGCTGGCACTTGGACGAGGAGTGCCGATATCTATTTATTTACGTGGCAACATATCTGTGCATCGAGAGATCTCGTTAGGATGCCAGCTTCCAGGATCAAGTCAAAACGTTATTAGATTCTGATGGCCTGCCGCATCCCGTACTCATTACCGGATGAGCTTAAAGGGGTTTAGGCAAGCAACCGAAACAAACTTTCGTGCATGAAGCTGGAGAGACGCAGGTATCGCGTGTACCGTACGTCACTGGGAGCTCTCCAAGCTCGCAGGATAATTGGAATTTCGAAACGAGCCGATCGGTCCCGAAAGGATGATTTATCGTAGCTGCGAAACAATCGGAGACGATGGTGGTTTAACAATAACCGATTCGCCATCAGTGGGATCTTCTCTGACACGGTTTATCATCGATTAAGACCTGGAACTCGCGCGTTANATTCGAAGTTCAAAGTGTGCAATATGTAATGGAATGTTTTTTCACGTACTCGACAAAATTACCGAACGAGATTGAACGAAAGTTTGAAACGTAAACCGAATCAAACGCCTGGTAGAATGTTTTCGGTACGGTTCGATACGCATTAATTTCGACGGTTCGTTAACACTTACCGTTATCTTCTTCCTCGATCGGTTTCCCTTCCTGTCGGTTGGCCTGGAAGCTCGATTTCCACGATTTTCCATATTCTTCTTCCATCCAATGAAAACAGCAGCCCGTGAACAGTGAATTTCCGTCGTGGTAAAACTTGGAAAAAGATGTCCTATCCACGGTCAGTTAGCCTTAATTTGGAACTCGGCCAGTTCGCGGTTATTAAGAACCGACGGCTCGTATTCTGACGTTTAAAGTTTCAATATCCATAGTTTTTCCAAGTTACGAGCTCGCGATTCCGTGCCACGCAATATTTTTCCACGTGTGTTTCTTTCCCGAATATCATTGTTCGGTGGATATAAAAAGTATTCGCGCGTCTCTGGTTTCAAGAAACGATTTAAAGAATATTTTTCATATTTTTTACGTTTGTTCAAAGTACTCTGTATTTTTTAGCTATCGTTCTTTTTTCAACGCCAGTCGATATTTTATTTTCTTTCGTGCAATCGTACGATTGAACGGTGTACGAAGCTTAAACCTTCTTAAAAGCATCGCACGCGCAATGATTTTGAATCTTCTGAAACATACGCATGCCTTTTATATAAATTAGATTGCGCTACGTAGTAGTTACGATGCAGTAGTAACGATAGAGAATCGTATTGAAAAGTTGTACGATCGTAACGAGTGCATAATCAGGGTAATCATAAACGTTATGTACTTTTCTTGGTTGAAATGCTTGAGCCGTTAATTGGTGAGCAGCACGTCAGTCACGTAATTAGCGTTGTACGAGCTAACGAAAGTCTCTGAAGCTCTTCTAGCTGTTTCGTGGTTGCAAAAGTTTTCATTAACGAAGCGATCGATGAAATTTACCGCAGACCGTTGAGCTTCCGAATGTAACCGAAGTAAAACCAAACAGGATACAACGAGTTACCAACTGAAACAGAAGCTCCATATTTCGTTGCAAGAAATTAGGTAATCGCAGAAACGCGATAATTTCAGAGGGGCAGGTATGCTTCAAGAGCCAGAGTTACCACGTTTCGATGTTTGTCGATTCGTCTTGATTACAGAGCCTTTAACAGGTAAGCGAAGAATGTATCAACGCTGCAGCGATGCAACGCGAAAAGGTGTTACCGGTGGTAACGAAGTCCTTTGATGCTCGTTAGTTGCTTATCACCGACGAGCAGGGAACGGCTGCGATAAAGGATCATAGACGGTTCGGAATAAGTCTGAATAAAGGCTTCTCGAGAAAGCCGCGCATTGAAAAAGCTACCATCTGTCTTCCGGGAGCCGCTCGTTTTCGCGGGACGACCGCAAAGATAGAAATTGCGACAAAGGAATTGAGACCGGACTCGATGCAACCGATCCATGAATCTGTGAAAGCTGGTAACGTGGGCCTGTAAAAAGCTGCGAGACATCTCTCATCTCCTTCCTTTCAATGTTTTTATTTATTAAACATCGTAATGTTATAGTATGTACAATAATATACCTATCTAATCTAACGATATCACTGCGATTACAGATTTTTCCGTGGTTTCTTTTTTTTCTCTCCCTCTTTTTAATTCGTTCGCTTGCGTCGTACGCTTTTCGGCTTAGCATCGTCGATTAAGAACTACAGACTGCCGAGTGTGTTTTCGACGCACCGTTTTCATTTTTTATTCATTCATTTATTTTTTCCTCCTTTAAATATTCGCTTGCACCATCGGACAACCGTTTCGCTGATCTGCGACGTGTTTTTTTTTTTTTTTTTTTTTTTTTTTCTTTTTTTTTTTTTTTTTTTGTTTTTTTTTTTTTTTTTCTTTTTTTTTTTTTTTTTTTGTTTTTTTTTTTTTTTTTCTTTTTTTTTTTTTTTTTTTGTTTTTTTTTTTTTTTTTCTTTTTTTTTTTTTTTTTTTGTTTTTTTTTTTTTTTTTCTTTTTTTTTTTTTTTTTTTGTTTTTTTTTTTTTTTTTCTTTTTTTTTTTTTTTTTTTGTTTTTTTTTTTTTTTTTCTTTTTTTTTTTTTTTTTTTGTTTTTTTTTTTTTTTTTCTTTTTTTTTTTTTTTTTTTGTTTTTTTTTTTTTTTTTCTTTTTTTTTTTTTTTTTTTGTTTTTTTTTTTTTTTTTCTTTTTTTTTTTTTTTTTTTGTTTTTTTTTTTTTTTTTCTTTTTTTTTTTTTTTTTTTGTTTTTTTTTTTTTTTTTCTTTTTTTTTTTTTTTTTTTGTTTTTTTTTTTTTTTTTCTTTTTTTTTTTTTTTTTTTGTTTTTTTTTTTTTTTTTCTTTTTTTTTTTTTTTTTTTGTTTTTTTTTTTTTTTTTCTTTTTTTTTTTTTTTTTTTGTTTTTTTTTTTTTTTTTCTTTTTTTTTTTTTTTTTTTGTTTTTTTTTTTTTTTTTCTTTTTTTTTTTTTTTTTTTGTTTTTTTTTTTTTTTTTCTTTTTTTTTTTTTTTTTTTGTTTTTTTTTTTTTTTTTCTTTTTTTTTTTTTTTTTTTGTTTTTTTTTTTTTTTTTCTTTTTTTTTTTTTTTTTTTGTTTTTTTTTTTTTTTTTCTTTTTTTTTTTTTTTTTTTGTTTTTTTTTTTTTTTTTCTTTTTTTTTTTTTTTTTTTGTTTTTTTTTTTTTTTTTCTTTTTTTTCCCGTTTTTTTTTTTTTTTTTTTTCCTTTCTTTTCGCTGGTCTGCCACCTTTTTTTTTTTTTTTTTTTTTTTTTTTTTTTTTCTTTTCGTTTAGTTTGCTAGTCTGTTGCGTCGCCGGCATGACGAAAAACGTCGCACCGTTCGTTGCGGTAACGCATGTATCGTGAGATGAGTCGAATCGAGTCGAAAAAGAGCCGAGAAAAGGTAAAGTAACGATGCTTTTTACAGCAGCTCGATTGGTGTTCTCGTTTTTTGCTCCTTTTTTCTGGTTGTGCTCGCCCAACACCGATATCACTTTTCCTTTCAGAGAAACGAAAATGCTGCGAACACCGGAACAAAATGGTCAGCGTGAGGGCAAAGTGATTTGTTTACGGTCAGGAGAGCAAAATCGAAGCCGGTCAACGGACAACAAAAACCTTTAGATCGAATTGTATTCGTAGGCGGAATTGAATTCGCAACGAACAGGGTATAGCTGGAACGAACGAAATTCAGAGTTTGTTTCGATGCGTCGCTCTTTCTTTCTACTTCCTTCTCGTCCTATAGATATTCAACGTTTGCCTCGTTTCGCGTTTCATAAACCTTTGATGCTCGCACTATGCCTCTTCCGAGCATTCATCGATTTCTTTCAAAATACCGACTCGTCCGTTCAAGAGTTTTCATTTTTTCATACGATTGTCGATTACTTTTCATAACGTGCAACGACTTAAAACAAACGAGGAGCATCTTTTTTCGAGAAATAAAGTGAAATATGATAAATTATCCGGGAAATGCTATTATCGATCAGTGACGAATAAATAAGAATGAAATAATGTATCGTCCGGTTACTAAGGAACGCGCACAAGGTAAACGCAGTTCGCGAAGCAAGATCGAATCTACGATCGTACTTAATGGACCGCGTCCTATCGGTTACACGTAGTTTCTGTTGAAAAGGAAGAAAAATCCTAAAACTTTCGCTCCCCCTCAGGTCCACGCAATTATTCTCCGAAGTTTACACGAACGAGGCCAGGTTCCGTTTCGTCGACCGCACGTGTATCGACTCGAACTTCCATTTCACCCTCGAAAAACTTCCGGAACGTTGGTTGGCTTTACTCGCGCCTCGAGGCTAGCCCTCTTTCTTTCACCCTCTGTCTCGCTCCCTTTCGACTTTTTCGACTATTCGCGTGCGCGTAATCCAAGTTGGAGAAAATAACCACCACCGTGGTAGGAACACAAAAGTGAGGAGGATTCGATTTGTCTCGGGCGCGGGAACGATTCGCGCGATACATTCTCGGGGTATCTGCGAGGATATCACATCGAAACACATAGAAATAGAAAGTGAAAACTGTCGTCGTTTCATAGATTCGTGTCGCGAACGAAGTAGATCCAGTCCGATGATCCGGCAACTTCAACGCGGTGCGGTGGCTTAAAATTACGCGTGTCTCTTTCGACAAAGTCCTTTTACTGTGTCACGTTCTCCGAGTCCAGGGGGAAGCCTTTGAAAGGAAGGAAAAACATACAAAGTAGTAAAGAGGTTTTTAGGACTTTGAGAGAGAAAATCATGTAAAAAGTTCGAAGTACACGGCTTTCGGATCATCTATCGCGAAGAACCGACGAGAACGTTTAGCGAAGCTCTTCGATAGCATGGAAGACGAAGCAAGATCATCGCTGACTTTTATGCATCAACATATTGCTTTCGATACTTCATCTTTCTTTCCTTCCTTTCTTTCTTTCTTTCTTTCTTTCTTTCTTTCTTTCTCTCTTTCTTTCTTTCTTCTTTGACCGTTCAATTGTGAGTAAAATCTCACGAATCGTGTTCAATTGAAAGCGATGACCCAGCATTCGATAATCAAACAACCCTAATGAATCTTGGCGAAGAAGTTTCGCTCGCACAGTTGGCGAGTCGTTCGCACGGAACCACACCGGCCGCGAAACTCGATTTCCACGCGGTAAATACGATTACTAGATCCACCGCACTGGTGTTCAAGTGTGCACGCATTTACGCTCGCGTCGTCGCGTAACTATCATCACCGAGCCACAATTTATAATACAGACGCTATGTACAGATTCTCGTGTTTGTTCGCCGACGCTAATACCCGATCAACGAATGGCAATCGGACAGATTTAGACGAGCAACATCGTCCATCGCGTCGCAAACAGTCAGCTGTGTTAGCTTTCAATTCGAACGTTCGGATTGGCACACTCGAGTTTGTCCAGTCAAGATCGTCGTATTCTACGACGAAAGTAAGAATAGATGGTTCAAACGTTTAGGATTTCTTGCGTTTGACTCATGACTCCGCCAGAGTCGTTTACCGAAAGTGTTGCGTTGATTGGTTTCGGTATGAATAACAGCATGTAACGGAATAAAGCTTCTTTACGTGCTTTTCGTTGACACTTACGACACTACTACTACTACCGAATTCCATTTTTCGAATCGAATGCTTCGCGTATTTTTGGTGAAATTTCGGTTTCAAGGAATAGAATAATAGTGGCACGAATGAAATAACTTAAAAGCCTAAATCAGTCGTTAGAGAACATGTTAAAAATCACTCGATCAATTTATCGTATACCGCTTGGTTGATGCGAATCGATAAACTCGACAATCAAACACCGTAAACATTTGAAAATTAGAACCCGACTGCTCGACGTGAATTTCGCGTGTTCAAAGCGCAACGATTATTTCGACCACTCGGTAATCATAATTTCCCGTAATCGTTTTCAATCGCGAAACGTTTACGTTCCTGACTGTTAATCGGTTGAAAGGGATTTGCAAGCGTTTTTCGTCGGACGTGTGACAATGATACATGCCCAGCAGCGGCAGCCGTAATACGTTCACCCCGAAATATTAACATTCGTCGCACGCGCGTAGCTGTCACACGGAACGGCAATATTTTTCACTCGAGTTTTAACATTTATACTTGTTTGGCGCGCCAGCTCGATGAAAATCATGAGATAATTTTGTTGAAAAATAACGTTACCCAACGTTACGCGTCTCATTTTCGGTACAATGCGATGCGACGACTAATCAACGCGTTTCCAGAACTCTCAATTTCTCGCGTAATAATTTTGTCACGGTTAACCGCGTATCTTCGAACTTGGGGAAACACAAGATCGTACAATCGAGTCACGTTTTATTTCCTAGTCAATGCTGTCTCGCGCATCCTGCATTTCGAAGATTCCACCAGTCGTAAAGCGTACCGTGAGACGGTTGTTTCTCGCATTTACGCCTCTCGTAAATCGGATCCTCTCGTTGTGGATTATAGAACCCCTTGGTTTCCCTTCGACGGACGAAACCAGTCGTACAGGTGCTGTTCTTTCTCGCTAGACCATCGTCGCTTTCGGTATTAGCGTCAACGTTCCCTTAACTAACGGTTAAATGGTTTTCAATCAACATACAACTCGTTTCGATTTTCTCGGAACATGCATGCTCGTTAATCTCAATTATCTGGTAATCGGAACGCGATCGTTTGATTCTTGTCGTTTGTCAAGAGGAATTATCGATAGAAAACACGAATATTCTCATCGACAAAGGAGCAGTTCGGGAAGATTTGTGTTCGTCTGCGTAATATCTCTTTGCGTGTCGCAAAGAAGTAACGGAAAGCCTTTTCATCTTCGGTATAATTACAGACGATCAAAATTAACACAGGTGGAACTCACTGACAGGTACAAACGTACGATAGAGCATAGAAGTACAAAACCTTGTGTAAGTAACGAGCGCGAGTCGTGAGCGCAAAACATTACATTTCGTTCGCAACACTCGATACATCGTCTAACGCATCATTTGATACTCCCGTAAAACTTATAGATGAAACGATCGATACGATTCCAATCGCATCGATTGTGGTAAACAGTAGCGCGATCTTAACAAGAACGTACCCCGACAGACTCCAGCTCGACCTGATAGGCATCACAGCGACGCTCATTCGTTTCATTCGACGTTCAATTACACCGACGATATGTACAAAATGATCAGAGACACCAAAAGACAGCTCGAGGATAAAATAGGTCCCGCCGTTCCGGTCTGCATCGCCTCTGGTCGCTCGCCTGTAACAAAAAGACACTCGTTCTCATCTTCGTATACACGCTTTCTCCTCCTACTGTCAACTCAACGTCAACCAGCTCTTCGTTATTATTATACTGGAATATAAAGTTGCGCGCATACTGTATGTACTTTCTTCAATCTCTCCGCGTCACGTATCGCCGCTTTTCTAACTTTTGATAAATTGATAACCAAAATTCTGAGATCTTTTGAAATCTGATTTCAGCGAGTGATCAATGATCGGCGTGTTTTCATTATAATAAAATATAAAGTATAGTAATCGTAGTAACGTTCCTTACCCGATAAATGATAACTATTAAAAAATAAAACCATCCCTTTCGAGATCGAATTTTTTATCCAATACTTTGGATAAAAAAAGAACGCCAAGTATCAACATTCGTCGTAGTAAAATTCTTCGTTAAATCAATAGAGATAGAATGTTTTCCTTTTTCCTGACTGAATCTCTATTCATGAAAGTTTTCGATACGACGATACATTTCAGTTGTCCGACTTTAAAGAAGCGAGCAGCTTTCAAGCACAGAAGACAAGTTTTCCACGATAGACTCGGTGTTTCAGAGATAAAAGCTGAAAATATACCTGGCTGTGGCAAAGTTGTTAAAATCATTCATTCTAGTCGATAAAACCGCATCGAGTCGTTTTAATCGAACTTTAAACGGTCTTCGAGAGGAGATCGCGCAAGGAAAAGGAACAAGTTTTGAAAGTTGAAACGAACGACGTCGTAAAAGCATCTTTTCGGTGTTTTGTTTCTCACGAGCTTTTTCCTGCGTTATTTCTTAACGATACTTTGACCAGTATCTAAATTCTGAAAGGCTGGAAATCGTGTCAAAGTTCCGTTCGTTGCGTCTTTCTTCGTTAAACGTCTCCCATGGCAGGCAAAGTATTTTATGCGACGGATTGAAATGCAATTTCCGCTCGATTTAAATTCGGTTCTTGCAACTTTCTAAGAATTCCTCGACCCACGGATGCTGGAATCCGCGTAATTTCTCTCATGGACAGAAATTTGTCGACTGCGATCGACATCGCCTTAGTGTCCACCGTAAAACAATTTACGTTCACGAAACCCGTACAACAACCATCCTACCGCTGAAGAAGAATTTTCGATGTCGATAACTTTGTTGAAAACCGACACGAGCAAATATTCCGAGAAAATATCGTAGATCGCGGACACCGAGAAACTTTGTACGGAAAAAGTGCTTATGAAAAATACCGAGAGGTTCGACGGTCTCGAATCTAATAAGAATTTTGAAAATTTTCTTTAAGCTCGCATTAATGGAGCTATTTCTCAGGAACGTGTTCTATCGAGGAACGAGGTAGGCGATTACAAACATTCCCTCCGCGCTAAGGCTAGTTCGCTCTGCGTTGTTGGCGAGAGCGTTACCGAATAAACATGCAAAACTTGGCAACTGCGTAATTGACAAGTCCTGATAGGCTGATTGGGAGGTCCCAAACGCTTGGGAAATGTGGGAGAGGACAGGTGCGTGCGATGCTCGCCGAAATTTTCCAGCTGTCGTGGAATGGACACTAGCCAGCGTATCGACCTAACGACGGGCTGGTCCGCGAGAAAATTAACGGGTAAAGAAAACATCGTCTCGGAATGGTTTATGAAAAAGCGAACGTACGTTCAAGAGCAAAGTCCTACCAACGTTTTTATTACTCGCTTGCAAATCTATCGAGCAAAGACTATGGCGATAAATAATTATGCGCGTGCAAGGTGAATAGAAAATATGTTACACACGAATACATTGGGTAGAAAAATTTAAGCTTTTATTTTTACGTTCTACAACGGTGATTTTGTTTGTAGAAGATAATTCAGAACGGTCACAAGGGTCTAGAAATTCACGCAACACTCGACGATCGTGATGGATCGTAAAATTAATATATATATATATATATGTGTAATCGCATCTGTTACCACTCACCATTTAGGACATGAACTTTGATGGACGCTATACCAGCGTTGCTGGGACTGCATCTGTACTCCCCAGAGTCCGAGGGTTGCGCTGTCTGTATAAGGAGCCAAGAAGTGGTGACGTCGCCACCCTTTTCGGTTATCACCGAGACGCCGCCCCTGGGACTATCATAGCTCAAAACGTTCTCATTGTAGTACCAAAAGATGTAGGATGGTGGCTCCGAGCTGAAGTGTATGGCGCACGTCAAGTTTATCGTGCTTCCTGCACCGACGTACAGATCAGGACCTCCGAGTATCGTCGCCGTCGGTACTGCGATAAAGAACGACTTCTTTTTCTCTCTCGCGATATTTCCTTCTACAATTTCAATTCTTCGTACACCCAAAAAGTTCTATGCCCACACGATATATCCCTGTTTCAGGTTAGTTCCAACGTTCCTGGGCTACGAAAGCTGTTTTCGCGCGAGAAACCTCTCGGAAAGGATCGATACTCGCCGAGCCAAGAGAACCAGCGTGCTTTAGCGATCCGTAGAAACTAACGAGCCGAAGCTTGTTATAGGAGCTCAAGGTCATTGCAATTGAAATAACGAGGGTACGAGGGTACGAGGCTTTGACGGCATCGCGCTCTCTAAAATTACGTTCGGAAGTTCTTTCTCAGCGATGTTAATAGACGACTCGATACGTTGCTGAGTGGTCGCGTAATACATCGGAATCATTATTTCGCGAAACGTTTCTAGAGCAATCGACAACTAAGGAATCTTGGCCGCGTATTATTTCTACGAATATTACGAGATCATGGCCTTTGTACGCAGAATCAATCGTACGTATAATAACATGGAGAAATTATCGAGAGAGCACAATGACTGCGAGTTTAAAATCAGTCGTTCCTCGATTCTTCCACGGCTTCTACAGCACTGTGAATATGATTTTAAAGTGACCATTGTACTCGATATTCTCACTGCAAACCGTAGAAGCATGATACGTGAGAACGATTAAAAAGAAACGATGGCTTCTACTTTCATTCAAATTCAAGTTCTATTTCATTTTTAGTGGTTTTAAAAATTCGAATAGATTTCTTGTAATTTTTACCTCGAAACTCCGCAACAGCAATCTAAGTTGGTACATTTTGTAATCGGTGAATTAAACTTACCGACGACGTTTAAGTGAAATTGGTGCGACTTGACGGGAATAGTGGAGATCTGACATTCGTAGAGTCCCTTGTCTCTCTCTTGCGTCCATTTTATGCTAAGAGTCCATTCAGACCACTCGCTATTTTGGCCCATATTTGGTTTGTGCAGCACTTGGAATCGCTGATCGCTCGTGTAGGTATACGCCCCAGCTGTTAAAATGTGAATGTCTCTGTGCCTGACCCAGGATACCTTTGCAAACGGAATTTCAAAGAACGGTCAATGATGGTTATCGAGCGAGATGGAGCAAAATGCTTTCAATAGGCGCGACTTATCTATCGTTAAGTGAATTCGTCGATTACAATATAAAATTTCCATTTAACTTTAAACGAATTGCTGTCGATACATTTACGTTCGCTCGATAGGCCAGAGATATGCAAAAATAGAGTTATAACGATGTCACTTTTATTTAAACGAAAAGTTAACGAATCCTCGACACGTGAAACAGACATGGAGGTGTTACGGGTTATCCTAAAATAACGAACTGCTGAACGAGTCGCTGGAGAATTAAGCTACTGAATATTGCAAGTGCCAAAAGTACGCTTCGCGAAAGAATTTTGGAAAATCTTTAAAAAATTCTCGGAAATGCTCCACAGAGGGAACGAACGGAACGAACGGAACGAACGTCGACGTTCGATCAATATTTCAGATTCGTCTCGTCATTCCATGGCGTTAAATATTTCAAGAAGCCGGGGTGCGAGGTCAGGAACTCCGACACGGCCGTGCTTCTGTCATCCGCAAACATTCTGCTGCCCGCGTATAACTACATAATTTATAACGACATTAACAGGGTTTAACATTTAACAGAGGACATTTCGGCTCCGGATAAACTTCGACGTCTTCAGGGACGACGATAATTTCATCAACCGTATATGTGCTCGTGGGTATCAAACTCTTGCCGGCAACGAGAAAGTAATCGTGCGAGCTCCGAGCAAGTCTGCCACGACGAAGTAAAGGTGCGTAGAGGTGCGAGTTTACCGAAATCCCGAAACGAAAGAACCGAACCGACCAACATTCGTCCATCTCCGCGTTTATAGAAAACCAAGGTTGGCACGGTCAGTGGATCCGTGCATTGGATGAAAAAAAGATTTCGCGGAAACTACAGTCCTACAACAAACAACTAACTACAAGGTAAGTATGTAAAATTGCAATTTGCAGAAATACACATATTTGGTAGGGAAAAGCGTAGGGAATTATTATCGTTCGGAACTCGCTGTAACAATCATTCTAATGTCGGTGTAACAATGAATCAAAGAAGCTACTCAATTTTAAGGTTTTATGTTATTTTTCCATCAGCATTGTCTTCTTCGAAAGATAATCCTACGTAATCTTGACCGGCCAGTAGAGATACCTCGCTTCGACGAATCCCGATGAAAGTCAAAGTTCGAGGCTGGGACGAAGAAATTATTTTGTAGCCTATTGGCGCGAGAAATTGACTTTTTCGTCGAAGAACTATTAGCAGCGTGAAAGGGAAAAGGTAATCGGATGACCGATTCATTCGACTGCGCAATCTGAATCGCTTGAAACGCGCCAGTCCGAAGCATAGCTTCGGTGTTCGCGTTTAATCGGACATTAATGGAGGTCTCGTTGATTTTTCCGTCTGCGCCTGTCTCTGATACTCCGACTCGCTGGATCGAAAATCTTTTAATTACGCTTCGAACGGAGAAGAAGAACCGCTTTGAAAGACACGACCAACATTTTTTTCGCTCGTTTGCGTTATACGAGTTTAAAAGTTTCCCGCAAAGTAGAAAAGTTTCGTATTAATTTTGTACACCTGTAACTCTGCCGAACGTAGCCTCTCCTCTTATTACAACCTGGCCAGTTGCTAAAAAGCTGATGTCTGTGAGAAAACTTTAGTCGTAAAACCAAGGGAAACACGCGCAAGCATAAACAATGAATTTTATTGGTTCGTCGACCTGCGTGTGCTCGACTCCTAAACAAAAAGCTCGTGCAATAACCGTCGTAACAACAGCGGGGCATTAATAATCCGTGCTGGAAGTTGGTGCACAGAGCGCGTATGATTTGCACGGTGAAGCTCAGGGAAAGCTTATGAATCCTTGGCCTCGCTCGTTCGCCGATATACCTTCGTAGTTCATCCCTCAATGTAAACCGGAAAAGGCAGCTGTCTCTGGCATCCTTGCATCTGTACGTAGGTATTGCAACCCGGGTTGCCACCACTTAGCGTATTTACTCGAACAAGTTTACGTCTCACAGTGTCTGGCGAGCTGCTACTTCGCCGTTACTGCACAGGAACAGAAGCAGTTTAGCGCTTCCGAACTTAGCCATCAAGACGGCCAGGCAACGAGACACCAGAGGAATCGAAACTACCGGAATGCGTCCAAAATGATGGATGACGAACGTTAAGCGCAACTGCACTTGGACTCTGGTGTCGTCTGCTACGTAAATCGTTGACCGAAAAGACAGCATCCTTGATATTCACCGATGTATAACACTAAGGGGTAAAAAAGTTCACGTAGGATGCAAGGCGGCGAGAATCGCGTATCGTCGAGCAAATAGAATTTCACACTGACGCGTAACAACGAATGAAATTAAGGTACGTCGGTCCTCGACTGTATAACGAGTTCGGGTCACAAGCCGTTGGGCCCGTCTAACGGGCCCAGAGCATTCAGCCCCACCTCCTCGTGGTGTGGCCTGGACACCTTCGGGTGACAAACGGGGCTCTGAAGCTCGTGAAGGGCTTGTCGCATGTCGGCGATGTGTCGGGAGGGCACGATGGTAACTGGCGATCGCGCCTCACCTCCTTGAGGTGAGGTGAGCTATGAGAGCCGCGGCCCCCCTCGGGGGGCTCCTGCGTGAGCTCGTACGCCAGGCCGCGTTGCTAATTGCCTCGCTGCGTTCGGCATTGCGGCCCTTTCATACGGCCGTTCCTCAGGGCTCGCGATACGTAGCCTGTGGGTCTCTACGTAGACGCGAGATGGGATTCACGATCCCAAGGTACCCGAGTTTGGCGTCCGCCAAGAGGCAAAGGTCTGCAGGTTCGGCTCTTCGGGGTCGTTCCTCGCTGAACCGATCCTCTTGGTCAGAACGTAGTGCTTGCGTGCACTTGCGAGTTCGCCTCCCCGAGGTGCCCCGTGGATGCGGCTGGGGGACCCTGGAGGAGTCTCTCCTTCATGGACCCCCCCGTAACTAAAGGACTCGTCCGCAGGAAACGCTCTGCGGCGTTGCTGGATTTTTCCATCGCCCTTGTCGGGGCGGTCGGTTTATGCTGGATTGTAGAGCCGCTGGCCCTTCGGGGCGGACGTAATAAGCACTGCTTCGGAACGTCTCCTGGCAACAGGCAGCTACACTCATTGTATAACGAGTTCACTCCATAAGGTTTAAACACTTCGAAATACCGAAATTGAATCGAAATACCTGTTTTCACGCTGCTCTTGTATTCCCTGTCACGATCACGCTTCTTCTATCGCGATCTCTGTCGCGCTCTTCCTTCGGGTGTAATTCTACTTGTATCTTCGCTACCGATCAATCCCGAATTTGTCGACAAGAATTTTATAATCGTGAAACCCGGTTGCGAACCTCAACGAATATTTAACGAGTATTTAATGACTCCGAAGAGCACTATAAATTCTGCGAGCACAGATTTCTGATTATTCGTAACCTTTACGAAAAGAAATTTACTCACGCACGTTTCAACGCGATAACGCGAATGTGTAATAAAACCTTGTTTCCAGGTGGAAAGCTGATACTAAGAAAACCACTTGTCTAGAATCCTCTTAGCTTTATCGCTACGTAACGTCTGCTAACAAGTACTCGCAAACGAGATATTTGATAACAGAATTGCAGAGGCAAGGGTTGGCGTCGACGTACGCGGAAGTCGCATAATAATTCGAGACTGTGATCACCGCGTTATAACCAGAGTACCGCGTGTACCCTAGGCATTACTTTCGATCGACCAATACCTGTAACGTCGGTACCGCGACCTATGGTAAAATTGAGTTTCCAGTTGCCTTGAAGGGCGATTAGCGTCCAATCGAGCTCGAGCAACTCGATTATTTCCTGCAAATCGCTTTTCCTAAGGTCTTTACGAAGGCCGGATTTCCTCTCTTGCTCAGTCAACGGTATACCGGTTTTTGTCGCAATTACCTTGCTGCCACAAATTTGTCAAAAGCCCATGGAATAACGTGGAGGCCGCGCGAGCAAACATTTTTCTAAAACATTAAGCTGTCTCGAGCAATTTTCCGCGCTATACCGGTGAGCTCGGTCTTGCGAATCGGGGACAGCGCTCGAATGGAAATAAATGTTTCTAGGCGATTGGAAATTGTTTCCGTTGGAAGAGTAGCAATTCTTCCGTAAAGCTGACCGATAATAGCAAAGGAATATGTAATAACGATCAATGAAACAAAGAGCCTTACGGTTTTGTCGCCTAGGTTGCGAACCCTACACGTGAGATAAGCGGTCTTTCCAATTAATATTGTCACGTTGGTGTTCTGCGTCCGATCGAACGTAGGTTCCTCCTTTGGTTTCAGACCGGAAGGATCTACCACCAGCTGATTTCGCGGTCTAGTTTGACTCGCGTGTCGATCCATGTTGTCTATCGTACGATCTCCTAAAGTCAGCGTATCTGTAACAATAAAAAAGAACAAAATTCATCGATTAAATAAGTGGTTTTTCTTTTCTTTCGGATATTTCAATAGTTGAAACTAAATTCCTAACAACGAGGAAATGGAATTGCTGTACTGGACGAGCCGGTACTCATTTACTATCGATCGATCGCTCTGCATCTATCTGCACACTAATCACTCCGATTTCCTGCTACTCTTTCATTGTTTCAAACTCTGAATCGGTTGCGGTCCATTTATTTTTCTTTTCTATCGTCGTTCTTCGATTTCCACGGTTCTGTTACCGTGACCAGCTTGCTCTTAACCAAAAACCTCCTCTGAATCCAAAAAACATTTTCAATACTCGAAATAGGAAAAATAGAGAAGATTTACGACTTTTGCAAAGATGGTATATTACGAATATTTGAATAGAGGCCGCGAGAAAAAAGAATACCCAATTATGGGAAGAAAGAGAGTATTCAAAACGTGTGCAAAATCGTTTCCCCGTGATGCCTTTAGCAAAGTTAACGTGCAAAAATGAGGAAGAATTCTTTAATGAGAAACAATGTAACCAGAGAAGAACTCCTACGCGTGTCTGTACTTAAATAACTTGTTGGAGAGCGTCGATGTAAGAATGGGAGGGCGGTTTCAATAGGAAAACGCATATAAAGTGTCTATAGTTCACTGCTCGGAGAAGCATAATAGCCACGGGATGTAGCTATAGCCAGAAGGAGGTTGAACGGAATTAGATTAGATCAGAGCTCATTACACTTCGGCTTAAGAGTGAATTAGGTAGAGAATAGGTTAGCCAAGAGGAACGGAGGAAAGCTTCCCCTAGCTGAGAGAGGTTGGTATCGTCCTCCGTTGTTTTTCTTGTAATCCGTCATGGAAAAAGAAAGCTCGATATAGTCGTCGAACCGCTTGAAACGTGTATACCGCAGCGCGCGTTACTAATACACACGAATAGAAACCAACCCTTGACGTGCCGTTTCAACTATGCTAATTTCTCAACGTGCATTCCTGCGTAACTTACTTTTTCAATCGCTTCGCGTCATGGAAACGAGTCTCGCGATACAACGGCATTCGCGAGAAGAACTCGAGAACATACATATGAGCCCGAAACCTTAGCCATGGCCGCATGAAATATACCTTAACTTTAGTTCATTTGGCGCTGTTACTTTAATGCTTTAATTTAGAACTTTGCTGTATCGTGGATACCGATACGTACTGCTATACGCGCTTGGCCTTTCACGTAATACCAACGACTTTTGTCCCTTTGTCAACGATACTATTACAGATTAAATATTAATTAAATCGTTAATTGCTCTTTATCTTCACGCCTGCTGGTACTGGTATTATTTAAGTGCATCAGGTGCATCAGGTGCATCAGGTGCATCAGGTGATGAAGAGAATGACGGTATAATAAATTCGTCGCGTGTACAATTACAGAATATTTCAAGATATTTTATGCAGTTTACCGCGCGCTCGTTTCATTTAGTTCTGTAACAACAACCGAGCTTGAGGAGCTTATAACGAGCTTTTCCATGCACTCCTGGGACTGAGCTTTGGCTTTCCCAAAGTCTCGTTTCTTCTTCTCTTTTGTACAACAAGCTTTCTCACATCTACTTACCGGTAATGTGTCGCTAACACTTTATCACGCGTAACCATTACCTTATCTCTCTGATCCTCGTTAAACCTCTCGCATGGACGAAACGCATAAGTTAAGCGTTACGAGAACTTGTCGGCGAGCCAATATTTCTCGAGAATAAATGAAACGAAAGGTATTAATAGCGATAACCCGAACCTTTGAGTTTCATTCGTGGGCTTTTAGGTAAGTATAATTTATTCCCAATACTTTCCTTTGTCTCGATAATATATGTACATACCTACTTTTGTGTGTTAGCTTATAAAGTCCAGACTATAAAGAATCCGAGGATACAGTTGTTGCTTGAATCGCTATTTGATCAATCGATCTCGAGAAATTTTAGCAAAAATTTCTTGATAAATTGCAAACCCTTTCTAACGGTACAAATAGATCTATTAATTTATTGAAATTGCTAACATTTGGAATATCTGGACCTAATATACTTTGTCGAAGGAACAAAGTTCACGAGGTTTCCTCGGGTTTAAAAAGGAACTTCTCCTCTGCTACACACGAGATGACCGTAATTGCCAGAATGATTGAACGCGGTTACCATTTCTTATCATCGGTAAATCGGCCTTAATTGAAAATAACGATGGATCTCGTTGAAAGTTTCAGCCGGTGAAAATAAAATTACCTCTGCGGGTCCGTGATAAATTGCAATGACAATTTTCAATGACTTACGGACGAGTGTTAGCGTGACAAATTGCAACTAATTCATTTTCAACCAGGTGAGAAAAAACTGAATTCGTTGGTCACGCTCGTTTTCGTGCCGACTATTTTTTTTACCTTTTACGCTAACTCTTAGACTTGCCGTCATTGGTCAACGTTTACGGTAGCTCGCGTCACGACGACACAGTTGTCCGCACCGTTGGTTAAAAGCACTATGCCGAAGCAATTGCATCCACTGTGCTATCGCATTAAATAGCCGGGTAAAAAAAACTCGCATTGTCACGGTTGACGCGAAACTGCCTAGAAATTCGAGCGGTTTAATTAGTCGAATAAAGTCCAAATGGCCGGGAGCTAGCGAGAAAGTCGTCAAGAAAGAAAAGCGTCCTCTATTCGTGACGAAAGGAAATTTTTCGACCGTGTAGCAAGGGAAAAGAAACGTCGACACGGTTGACACGAAAGTACGGATAGATATTGCAACAGATACGGTTATTGCAGTGTCATAAAATGTACGGTGATAGAGAATACTTATAATGGTGTTTCGTGCATGGATATCGAAGCTTCGCGGATGGAATAGCGATAGGCTTTATCGCTCGATGTACTCTCTTTCAATCGACGATAACTTAACGCACGGTTAGTTGAAGAATACGGCGGTTTAACCACGAGTTCGTGATACGAAACAATAGATTTGGCGTATTAAGTCTACGCGTAAGATTGACAGAATTAACTTTGAGGAAGACTCGCTGTATTTTGGTGCGAGCTCTAAACGTGTCTTGTTTGCCAATTCAAAATTAACGACTGAGCGTGTTCTAAACGGTACTCAATCTTTGGTTTGGTACGAACTTTGAGTACAAAGCTACTGTTGAACAAGGTGTGTTCACAATGATACGTTTACCCGTTACACCGACAACGAGATCTCACGTCTGTAGAATAACGTTGGTGGTATGTCGCGATCCCTAGCGGCACGTGTCAAAGGTTGGAATTACTTTCGATCGAAATCCCCGATCCGGCAACGTTATTGCCGCACCTCGGCCCAAAGGATTTGCACGCGAATTACATTGGCGTTTCGAGATTAAGGTATTTAAGGGACTCTAGCTTCGGGCTGGTTCTGTTCGTGTTTCGTCGCAATTTCAAAGCGAAAAGAGCTTCCGAGAAGATTCCAGTTTTCGTTGTCGGTCTGGCCGTCCCCTGGGGAACGGCCTTTAGCGGGATATGGAAAGATCGTTTTCCTAAGAGTTATGATCTTATTTCGAACTCTCGCAACTCGTGCTTTCTGATTGCGTCGTCGATCAACCCCGGAACAAATTAAATAGCGCGTTCGCGAAATACATACGTATATACGTAGTAACACGTGTAAGACTGGAATCAAGTTAAAAACGTGCATCTGAGAACGGACTGAAAAACGAGTCGCATCCATTTGGACCTATTGCGCGTGTTCTCCGGATCGTGAAACGTCTAAAGTGAACGCATTGCTTGGTTTCGCAAACATTCCTGAAGAAAAAAAATGAAAAAGTAAATAAATCGATCAATCAAAGAGTACAAAACATACACACAAGCTCGCCGAATATGCGGTCGATGAAAAATGAAAACGATTCATGTGTGTACGAGCGACGAGTTTTAAAGTCAAATAAAGGAATGAAAAATTCATTATTGGCGGAAGAAAAAAAGGGGTTGCGTATTTTCTCCGAACGAGCGCGATGTTCCTTGGTTTAAAAAGAAACGCGTTTCCATCGAGTTATTTCATGGCGGATCATCGCGTGGTCTCAACTCTATAAATTTTCCGCAAAAGAATGCTACGAGGGCCTTCATGCCGTTGAAAGTACACCTTTTCGGCGCACATTGAATTAATCCGTGCAATAAAGGAATTCGCAAGGCTAATCAACCACGGGCGCTCACCGAAGAAAAATGAATACAAGCTGTTCTTTTCAGGGCGCAGTTAATTATCCCGCCAGCTTACGTGCGTATTTAGTGTAAATCACGGAATTAAATGGGGCCGAGTGAAACCGCGAGCTGACGAATCGGTCTCTCTCTCTCTCTCTCTCTCTCCCTCTCTTTCTCGAACAGCTGGCCCGTAAAGACTTGCCTGGTCCGATAAATAAGTTCGATAACAGAGTTTTCCTTATCTTTTAAATAGGCAATGTAATTTAATCACGCGGGGGTGGTCGCGTGACTACGTCACAGATTTGTCTTTCGGCTCGGGTTGGACGATGCTATGCGGCCGGGTCGTGTTATTTTTTCTCGCTGCCGCAGATTGTGGGAAATAAATAGCCCCGTGTACGCGTACGTGGTCTGCTGGCATAACTTTCGCGCGCCGCCACGAGGATGATTTGTGGATGGGAGCAAGACGCGAGCAAAACGGCGGGAATATTGATATATGCGCCGCGATAAGTTCCGGTTGGCTGTTTGAGTATTTAAACGAGACTCGTGTGCGAAAACCGCTCTCACACGATTATTGCAGCATTTAATGGAATTACATATTCGATTTATCTTATCTTTCTCGTTGCCACCGGTAGCTTCGTTAAACGAAAAATTGATGTCGCTTGAATTTGAGACAAGCTCAAGGATAATACCTTGGAGGTGGAGAGTAAAGATACCGCGCGGTGGGCTCGGACGTTCCCGGTAGTTAACAAAGAGATAATAGGTATTAATCGAAATTATCGTAATCGTACCGCTTGTACTGCTAAAATGATCGTACTGTTATCGAAAGTAAACGAGGTGCGCTTATATGAAAGGTTGAACTGGAATATTGTAAATGTATGCGTACACGAGGTCAATTTTAGCAAAAGAATAACGAGAGAACTATAAGCGATATAATAATGACATCGTTGAGAAAAATCGAACAACGTAAAGGAAGAAAGAGGATTTACAGGAATCGTATCAAACGCGTAACGTGAAAATATATTTCACGAAGTGAAGTAATAAATTCGCGGAAGGACGCGAATTATATTTACACAATAATAAAAACGTAGATGTTCGTAGAAAATATGAATTAAATTCATCCGTTTTGCCGTTAGAAAGGATAAAAATCAACTGGAAAATTTAAATAACAATAACCCGACAGTTTTATAATTTATATCGTTGAACAATCAGCGTGCTATTTTTAGCCACGTTATTTGTTTCGTTGACGTTCCAAAGTTTCGTTGGCTCGACAATTATCGTAACAACAGATACGCATACACTGTCGCAAAATTGGGACTCACCTGATACGAGAAGACAACTAAAGGAAAAGAAAAAGATCCTAACTAAAAAAGCAACGATGCATCAAGCCTAGATACATTACAGTTTCAACTTGTAAAGAACAAGGAAGATGAACGATATTTTCCATATAAATTTGTAGAGTATTATAAAGAAAATAGTTATTAAAAAAATAAGCCTACGACAACAGGATAATAAATATTGAAAGTCGCGATGAAACATCGTTTCAAGAATAATACGCAACGCGTAAAAATTCTTTTTTTAAAATCCCTTGGAACGATAAATTATTCTATCGTCGCAGACAGTTTGGAAGGTCGGAGAACATCGCCGACGCACGTCCTTGCGATTTATCGGCGTATAAGCTGCACCGTATCAGCCCTATTAGAGCCGTTAACGATCTCAGATCAGATTTCATTGCTTCGTTGCTTCGTTGCTTCGTTCTTTCGAAAAGAGCTGCATCTCCTTACTTTTGTGCCGCACGACCGAAATAAAAAGAAAAAGGGACGAAGAAAATACAAAAAAGGAAAGAGTAGAAAAAAGAAATAGATAGAGGGGTAGCGTTCCAAGAGAGTTACAGGAGATAAAAGCAATTAATTAGAGCTCGGAGCCTCCTTTCGTCTTTCTTTGCCTCTCGCATTCATCCGCTTGCCACGTTCCACGCTGCCCTCCAGTCGCTTTCATTTTTTTCTCGCGTAAATCCAGCGTGCAAAGGTTGATCCTCCACGTCTACTGTGAAAACACGCCGTCGACGCGACGCGACGCGACGCGACGCGACGCATCGTATCCATTATGAGACAAATGGGCCACGTCACGAAATAATAGAACGGCCATGATTTTGTAAGTTTATCGTCACTCGTCACGTGACACGGAAATGCAGCAGGAGACTGGCGCAGGCTTACGCGCTTAAACGGGTCGAGGGTACTCGCGCTTAGGCTCGTAATTAAAACACGCCGGAACTTAATGTTACCTACTCTACGAGAACTTTGAAGTAACAAGCCCCGTGGCGCTGTTTGCACGTGTGCATCTCGCCGAAATGGACCTTCGAAATTTTGACGATCCTTCATTGAAGAGTCATCGCGAGACGATTCTCGGAATGCTTGTCCTTTTCGCACGGTAAAGAGTTACAGATAGTCGAGAAACGCTCTGAAATCTCGCGAGCAGTGAAAATAATTACCAGCCACTTTATTCTCACTGGTCGGTCGCGTTTCCTTTGGGGTGTGGGAAACGGCCGAAAAGAGATCCGTTCGAATAACGAGCCGTGCTCCAGGCTACGAGACCAACTCGGGACAAACTCTTGCTAAGGAAGCGCTGTTTTATTATTACAAAAAGTTATTTCAAGGTTCGTCATACTTTCCGGGTTTCGTAGCGGCGAGATAAAACGATTTCGAGGAAACAAAGTTTCTCATCTTCTTCTTGGCTGAGAGAACCTCTCGGATTGACGAAGCACCTGCCAGCTACCGAGAAGTTTATTTTAAAATAATATACTTTTCGATCGGTCAGGCCGTCGAAAGTTTCGTCGAATCGGGTCGTCGAATATAAAATTAGCGCGATCATGGGAAATGGCCGGCGCACGCGAAATGGATTTTGAACGAGAAACTTTTACAGGGCCGCGACCCACGTTTTTCGCCACCAACCTCGATGCTCGACATCTCCAACTTTCCTATTAACCGACTTATAATTAAGTCGCTCAAAAGCTGAACTGTGTAAGTTATTTCACTCGTTACGTGAAACAAAGGATTTCGCTTCATAAATGCAGCGAATTTTCCGGTACGTTTTTTTTACCGGTTCGATTTTTCTACCACGTCGCAAGGATAAAAAGGGAAATAATATATCTCAAAGGGATTTGGAGGAACGGTTTTGCCGTTTTTCCAATGGATTTTAGGAAAGTGAAACGAACTCCTTACAGTTTTAATTTCGTTAATCTCCGTAAACGACCCTTTTTCCTTTTAACTAATCGACTCAATGGATTCAACGCGATACGAACCATCTCCTGTGTGAGAAATAAAAATACTTTTAATCGACGCGTGAAACCTTAAAAATGATAACAAATCGTCCTAATACAAAGCAGAAGGTACAATCGCTTCTCTTAAACTCAACCGATGAAGGAAGAATAGACTGATTTATCATCTAGATAAAAAAAAAAAGAAAAAAATCACAATGGATCTCCTCCGTTGACCGAGTTCGATAGCGTACAGCGAAACCGACAAAACTCGGTGACGACGAAGCGCGGCAATAAGATAAGATTTCCAAAAGTTCTACGTTTGTCAGGGTCGTCCGTATGAAAAGGAATAGCCACCTAGGATATCGCGTGGAAACGCGAAGATGCATGCAACCAATAAATGTGAACGTTGCGAAAGAAAAACACCGTCTCTTCTACAAAAATGAATAACAATTTTTGTATCGAAAGTTACGCTTTTGCACTTCTATTCTTTCTTCTTTCTTTTTTTCCTTTATTTCTGTTTTTTCTTTTTTTCTCTTTTTTCTTTTTTTTCTTTTCTTTTTTTTTTTTACTCTACTTTCGACGAGTTCAATTCGCACGGTAACCTAAATATGGATTTCTCTAAATGCGTGCGAATATCGAAGTTAACATATAACTTTAACTATTGCAACGTGTCAGTGATTGGTTTTTAACGAGTAAAAGACAAAATCGTTTCGTTGATGCAAAACTATGGACTAGAATTTACCGATCCAAGTTCAGTTTTCAATTTACACTTGTGTTGTTTTCAAGTATTGCGAAGCCTGAACATTTTAGTAATTTTCATTGAAACTGAGAAATTCTATTTCGTAGAAATTTCTACGTTCTGCTGCGACAAACTTGCAATTGTATTTTGTATCCTACTCATTTTGGTGTGTATTTGCACATACGAATTGTTCGGTTCGTTTTATCACACTGTAGGATAGGAACGAATTTCTTTTTTCCAAAACACCGTTCTATTATCTTTCTAATAAATTTTACTGGTATTGTTTAGAGTCAGTTAGCGTGACACGCGTAAAAGTAACGGCATACATAAAATGCATCGGATTTCACGACAGCTATTATGATAAACTTTATTGCTGCATCGTTGTTGCAACGTTGTACCATGCGTCGTACGATCTTGCGAAGTGACCGCTACGACAAGTGGATCGATATTGTTGCCAACTTTCCAGAAATTCATCCGCATCAATCGTTGGAACGCATAAATGTGAACGGCTCGTAATTAACAAGCAAACTAGCCGATATAATATTTGGCTTTAATTATAATTAAAGTCAACCATGTTAAACGAACTCAACTATAAATTCAATCAAGTTCAGGTCGTGAACGTGTCAACGAACCGGGAAACCGAATTGTCGGAAGAGCTTTTTCGATAAAAACGGCGGCTATGAAAAACATGTCACTGGATCGTCGATATAAGCTATTTTTGCACCATAAGCCATCGCTTATTTACTTTTACGACATTATTCGAATTAAATCAATCCTACGATTACTTTTTTGCCGATCGATCGGAACAGTTCGGAACAGCGTGTGTCAGAAACACAAGAAGGATACATTTGCGAGGTTCGAAGAATACATCGACGCAATTTTCATCCTGAAAATAGTCTCGAGGAACGATAATTGGTGGCAAGAGTAGGAAATACAAACTTAACGAAGCGACGATTCAAGAAAACTTGCTACTCTCGGCGGAGTCGTCCGTAACCGAGGATGCGCACGGTTTAATTTCAGCAATTTCAGTGTATTAGTACCAAATGCATTAGCGTTGGTAAAAAGTTTCGCATTTCTGCTCGTTCGGTCGTTTGGTCGTTTGCTTCTCAGAGTTAGCGCGGAACATCTTCCAACGAATTCCAATTGAAAAATTTGAGAAACAGTCGGAAACGTTACCGAGGTAACTGGATTATTGAACGATTCCAAGCGGTCGGAACAATGGGCCGAAAAGAAAAATCTCGTCGCTGCTGAGAACGATCCCAATGATCTTCAGCTGGATCGTTGAAAGTTCGGCGGTCGAACATTACGCAGCTCGAAGCAAACGTTTAATTTACCGGAGCAAACTTGGACCGCGAACAAAGTCTGTCCGTGGGCGTGTGAACCGTTGAACGAAATTGCCAAAGTTGTTCGTCCAGAACGACAATGGCGTAAACGAGGTATGAAGCACGGGGTAGGAATCGGCGTGATAAGTTCGGAGGAACAGTGGTGCCAACAGAAATAGACGAGTTTGATTTTGGAGATGGTTGCGCGCGGGTTCTATGCACGCTTCTGAGGCGCGCCGCGTCGCGTCGCGTCATGTCGTGTAATTAGTTTACGTGATCGATATTAACTGGACTCGTGTAGTCGATGACCGTGTCGCGGTTCACGCCGGAAAGGAAAACCTTTTTCCCTCTCCCTCTCCCTCTCTTTCGGCCCGTATCATTCCTGAAGCAGGGACACAGACGGCTGACTTATGAATAATGCATACGATAAATTCGCGTCGCATGCACGCATTCATGCTGGCAATTCCATTAGCTTGTACCATTTTGACGCTCGATAGCTGCCACGTTTTCGATCCAATAATTTCTGCTCGTCCGTTAGATCCGGCGGTTACGTCTCGACGCGAGTTGCTCGAACCTATCTTTCGATTCGTGTTAACCGATTTCTATTTAAGCGAAAGAACGTCCTGACTTTTGTAAGCCAACAACCGTTCGAACCGATTGATAATTACCTTCCGTACACATGAAGAGTATGGCAGCAATGGACAGCCTCGCCTGCCACCTCAAAGCCATGTCCGCAATTGTTTGATGGCGTGTTCACTTTGGTACCGAAGCGATTCACATCCTCTTCACTGGTTGACAGCGCACCGTCCACCAACCGATATACCAACACTACGCGGCAAATCCTTATCGCGATCGCCTTGACATCGCGCGAAATCGGACGACACTCTTGGCGGTCAGTCGACACCACGAGATTCGAGACGCGACGATCCGAGGCTTCCTCCAAATTAGTTCAATTTCAATCGTCCCAACACCGTAGTCTTCTTTCTCAACCAATTCTCCTGTCCTCTGTTGTTCTCGTCCGAGTTTTCCATAGGATGTTTTCTATCTTAGCGCGCAAACCAAGAAAAATGAGGAAAAATTTGCGAGACCCGCGATCGTTTCTACAGTTTTAATAATACCACCTTGCACTTTCCACCGTGGAAAGATAACGCGCGTTGGGAACGTTTACGCGGAAACTTTTCCCGTAACCGTGTCAGGGAAAACTTTCAAGTCGATTGTTGCGATAGTCGGGTAGGTTGAGCGGGGCTACTAGATTCGTTGTACTTTTCGATCAGTCTCCATTTCGATCTGCTCCTTGTAATTAAAACTATCGATTCTTCAAATTGTTCTTCCCTTCCGTTTCCTTTACGAGCAAAGCAAATTTTTTACCAATGTTCAGGAATATGCCAGTGGATGAGAATTGATCGTCCAGCCTGCTCGTACTCGCGATCGTATTACCTTTGAAGAGTACTCGCGTTCCGATCAAACGAGAACCTTGGTTTACGCAGTACCCGCGACTACGAAGAATGTCACTAACCGTGTTTCACAACGTGCCTGTTCGCTTTCGCGGCTTTGTGAACGTTCTCGGTGCCAACATGTAACGAACCGAATGTTCGGTACGCTTGGTATCTTCCGCGTATCGCGATTAAAAGTGTCGCCAAAATAGTGGGAAGATTCTCCTCGCGGATTGGCCCTGTTCAGAGCCTACAATAACCAAAGGTTGAAGTAACGTTTCCCGGAGAACAATTTCCACATTGTTTCACGTGCTCGCTTGATCGTGATCGTTCCGTTGAAATGTCCGGTTCTTGATTTAATTATAACTCGATTGGACACGATTCACACTGTTCACACAACGTTTAACTCGGTCGGAACGTTCCGTCGACGATAGCCACGCAATTTATCCCCATTTCCACGAAACTTTGAGTTCCCGACGTGGGATAATATTTTTTTCGATAAAAATTTTACTTCTGTGTACGCGACATGGTATATAGAACGACGCGATACGCACCACGTCTTGATTCGGTGGCAGATTTACCCTGACTGGGGAGATTCTTGGTCGTGGGAGCATGCGCGCTTCCGATCCACCTCCTGTGATGGTGGAAACGCGCAGAGGGTCCACGGACAGGTCCGCGCACACGTAAAGTCCTACCAGACACATAGAGGAGCGAAGCACACGTACGACTCGACCAACGCGAACAACTCTCACCGACACGACGCTGGGTCAGCGTCGGTGTAGTCCTAAGGGTAGCCCGCGTCGGTCACGACGTACAGCATTGTGTGTCATGAGCAGAAAGTGTGGCAGGGCGTGCAAGGAGTACGGAATCGAGGTACGAAATCTACGATACTCTTTAGCGGGGTGTGATAGGCTTCGAGATTCAACCGCGTGTCCATTTCGTCTGTCAGCCTGATTGCTAACCCCACCGGTCACCGCTGCGAGAGATCGTGCGATACCAAAGGATACGTGAGCTCTCGCGTAACCTCACAGCGCGCTGCTTTCCTCCGCTTGAACCCTGCGAGATCGTTGCACACGGATATGTACAATAGCAGCTGAAGCCGTTGCCACCGCCATCGCGACCACCACTAGCGTCGTCGTTACCACTCCACGATATGCTAATGCATTTTGTACACGATAATGCTACAATAACAAGGAAACCGACGTAATTCTGGGGCCGCTTGTTATCCGAATTTCAGGCTGGCCAATGCAACTTCTTTGCGCCGGTATCGCATTCTTTTTCTTCGCGATTCGAGGAACACGCGTCAAAGAAAGTTAGGGGAGCGTAGATCGGGCTTGAAATTTCTGCGCGCAGCGCGAGTTTGAGCAATGGTTACGGGAAACGAGAAAGATGGGATGTCCGTAGAGAAGTAACGATGACTTCGTTTCGAAGACTATTTTGTTTGGAGCAGTTTTAGCCAACTCGCTCTATGTTTTCCGGTTACGACGTCAAGATTGATTACTTTCAACGGTAAAAACGTCGAACACCATGGTACTTTCTACAGGCACTTACGCACTCGACGTGCTCGCGAAACTTTGAAAACGGTGCTTTTTAACGTTGTACACAACACTGAAAACAGACAGTTTTTGTTTTTCGCTCGCATAGATCTGTTGCGACGATCATCGGGCACGCTAACAATGCACGCTGTTAGACGAACCAGATGAAAATAGACACGCGAGTGTATAACGACAGGCGTTACACGCCATACCGGCAAACGATGGTGATTAGTCGTACATACTCCATCGCGTATCGGTGGTAAGAATAATTTTACAGGGTTGCGTTAGATAACGCGGATACTCCACGCTGTTCGTTTCTTTGGTCGATTCGATGGTTGCGCGTTTGTCGCACGATATCGTCGCAATATCGATGAATATTAAAATGTGTCAGCGAAACGTCACGCATGGAACCTTGTCTGTCGATAGACAGGAGGACGGTAAAACGAGCCGAGCGCAAATGTGCAGCGAAGGGGATCGATGTTTCTTCTTGAAACACGTTTCAGGGTTAAAGTCGGAACGCGTTAGACGGTTGCAAAGGAAACGATGCTCGTATTACGCGACGAATAAAACGCGAGGGACTATTATGTGCGACAGGTTGAAAAATCCGCTCGTAATCTTAATTTTCCGGGCGTCACGTGCGATCAGATACCATTAGACGCGTTTATGACATCGTCGGAAGTTAGCGTATGCACTTCACGGGATGGACGTGCATGCGAAATATGTAAAGAAGGTGCAATATTTTATAGTAACAACACCGGGAAATAAATTACGTTAGCGGTGGTTGGTATTACGTGTACCTCAAGCTTAACAACTATCTAGGAAAGTTTGATGAAATCTACTTTATATCCATCCCTTTGTGAAATATTTGCGGAGAAATTTCGCGCACCGGGGACATTAATACGATAACTTCTGATTTTCACGCAACGAGTACACGTACTTCCTTCGTGCAAGCTTGTACGCATTAAGAATTAGAATTACGAGTCAATGTCGATGTAATTTATTCGAGCGGATAGTAAATTCTTAAATCATTTCCCGAGTCAAACTGTTGACTGAAATTTCGCCAACGTTTCAGCGCAATGAATATGTGTAACTGTTCATCGTGCTAATTTCGTCCAATGTGTATTGGATAAAACCATGCGTGCTTGGTAAATTAGCCGACATAACCGAGGTTATACGTTACCCTAAAGAGTAACGCTTCCTTGTCAATCTAAACCTATCGTTAGATACTCGCGATCTCGTAGTTGTTTCGCGATGCGAACTGCGATTCGTTCGTTGAAAAAAACCTCTCTGATCGACGTACAAGCTTCCAAGCTAACGTTATAAATAACGTTTCGCGCGACGACCGTACCTTTGCAAACTGAGGACCATTCATCGGTTACACCTCGTACGTGAACCCATCGATAACGACGCCCTACCAGCGGACTCGATCGTTCGATGAAAAGAATACCTGTCAAAGGTACATATGTACCACGAATCGGTTGCCTCGTCTCGATCTCGTAGCTTCATCGTTCCGTCGAGTCGTTTTAGAGCTTTTGTATTATGTACTGGCAGAACGCGCGAAATAAGTGGAAAATAAATAGAATGGAAGGAAGCAAACGGACAACGGTCGCTAATTTTCTAAACGTGCCAGTGTATCGGACAACCGACAATTACGGTACGTAAAACTTGCGGGACTGCGACTCGGCGTGCATAAGTTTCGAGCGCGGCACGATAAACCGGCCGATAACGATGTCGGCACGTGTACACAGGAAAACCTTAGGAAGCGAAAGGCAGATTGTGGGCGTCGAGGTGCTTGCCAGCCAGGTAAACGTTTGTCTCCGCGTAGAAGCCGTCGACCTCCTTTTTCCTTCGCGTGGCATGAACACGACTGCGACACGCTAAGATTTTCGATATTTCGAAATTGATGCCGATAACAAGCTTTCGCTAACTCTTGACATCGGGCGAGCGTTCTTGTTTCCTTGTTGTTTTATCGGTACCACGCACGAACGTTTCCGCACGAAATTGAAAAACACCGCGTGCCAGCGAAGGGGCGCGTCATCCATGAATTCTTACCGACTCGATTACTCGTCAAACTCTTTTCCCGTTTTCTCATTTCTCTGGTCGAAATATTTGAATCTCGAATCGAAATCCGATCGAGATTATCCCCGACCTGCGGTTCGCTGAACGATTTCGTATCTCTTCGCTAGTTATAAGCGATTACAAGGAACCCATCCGGCGAGTTAAAGTGCGTTTATAAAAGCTATGTTAGAAAAAGCGGAACGAAGCTTTCTTAAGCTGCCCGGCCGAGTTGGGAATTCCGCTGGGATGTCGCGATGGATCGAAAAATTGTGCCGTACCGGATACGGTGTAGCTCCGACAAAAGTAAACGCCGCGTTCCTGCTTCGAGCATTATTCGCGATAACGCGCCGAATTAGTTTGCCGAATGCTAATAATGAATTTACTCTCCAAGGGAACTATGGAGGAACGTGGCAGAGATTTGTCGAACAAGCGTAAACTGCATACACGAACAAACTCATTAATTGCATAGCCACTAGCCGGTTTATATCTTGAAATAAAATCCGGACATCTTCTAATCCTGTGCACGATGAAAATACACCGGTTCGCACTATTTATCGCTCGAACGCAAACTGCACTTTATGCGGTAATAAAAATTCTTTCGGCGAATTTGTATGAAGTACTGTGCCAGCTATCATCGTAGATATTAATAGTTGTATTTTATAGTTAAATACCTCCCTGGCCAGGGATAGAACGCGTATACGAAATTTTGTATCTTGGCTAAGCTCCAGCTGCATTTTTGCACGGACATTACAAATGCCTTGGTCATTTGTTTCAGAGGAAAGCGTGTTTAACTTAACATCTCCATCGATACTCGTTACCCTTCGTGCAATTACCCTTACCCGATGCGTTAGCAAAATAATAGTCTTCCATCGCATAATCGTGGAAATAATAACAATTTTTCTCCTTCATGCTACCTCTTGTTAAGAGACGTAATTGTAAAACTAAACACTGTATCCAGGTTCAATGTCCAAACCAATGTCCTTGTTACTCATCGTTAGTTTCATGGCACAAAATCAAATAGTCCGTAGCGAGAGCGTCTGAGTCGATAGCGAAGTTACATTCCGATAGATTTGTTCCATGCACGTTTATCTGTTAACGTGTCGGAAAATGTAACTCTCCGGACAGTCCTCTGTCAAAGGGCCACCAATATCGGAGAAGTTGGATCCGGTCAGTTTCATCGCTGGGATTCATGCAGTCGATCTCTCGTTTCCTCTCTTAACCGGAAGACGGACCAAAACGTTACACGAGCATTCAGCTTGTTAACCAATCAACGAACTCTCTGTCCAATTACTCGCTCTCCTTTTTTTTTTCTCTATTAATATTTAAAAACCAAAGGACAAAGTGTTTCGTAGTTTATTCTGCGTTATAAAACGTGGATAGAATTATGACATATACGTATACTTGAAGATTAGCTCGTTCCGTGGTTTGGATATTACTCAAGAATTGCCCTTTACTCCGTGTAGCCTATTGGTTGTTTGCGTTAAACACGGGAATTCTATTAACCGAGCGATGGGATACTTTTAAGTATTCAAAGTTCGATAGGTTTCGAAAGACGCGACTTTGCTTCGAAGATTTTGGTCCGTGCGCTGACAGGAACTGCAAACGGAAAACGTTTCGATACGAAACTTCTCGACCTCGGGAAACTCGAGACTGCTCTCTTTCCGACGAGAACACGATCGAAACGTAGTCTAGTTTCTACGGAGTTAATAATACAGTGAGAGTTTGAATAGCATCAGGCAAACTACATTTTCGTTGCATTTTAGAAAAAAAAAAAGAAAAAAAAAAGTCGTGTTTAATTAAAATTTATTTCAAAATACGTGGATTTCGATATAGAAGTATTTCACGAAAATTTCACGAACATTTCTTCGAACCATTCGCAACACCGCGAATTAGAGAGCGACTCTTTTTTATATTCGTACACTCTCCGAATCAGAAAATCAACGCGTCAACGGAACTTTTAAAACGGACGCCAATTTACGCGATCGAAGGCTGTTACGCATAAATTTAAAGGAGACGACCTTTTTCACAGCCCAATTGTCAGATAACATTTTGAAACGGACGCCTATCTCGATCTCTCAGCCGAGCTTGCAATTCGGTCGCGCGATTTTTCTTTCATGAAATTCCGTCGGTCATTCTTACCGGCATTCAACTTCGCCTAGGAGGTTTTTTATCCAGAATCGTGGACAAACGGTATCTCCAAGTCCGTTTTACAAGAACTCTTGCGAGAATAATTGAAGCTGGGACGAGCATAGCGGTACTGAAAGTTTGACACGACAAAGGAGGAGGGATNTTCGTTGCATTTTAGAAAAAAAAAAAGAAAAAAAAAAGTCGTGTTTAATTAAAATTTATTTCAAAATACGTGGATTTCGATATAGAAGTATTTCACGAAAATTTCACGAACATTTCTTCGAACCATTCGCAACACCGCGAATTAGAGAGCGACTCTTTTTTATATTCGTACACTCTCCGAATCAGAAAATCAACGCGTCAACGGAACTTTTAAAACGGACGCCAATTTACGCGATCGAAGGCTGTTACGCATAAATTTAAAGGAGACGACCTTTTTCACAGCCCAATTGTCAGATAACATTTTGAAACGGACGCCTATCTCGATCTCTCAGCCGAGCTTGCAATTCGGTCGCGCGATTTTTCTTTCATGAAATTCCGTCGGTCATTCTTACCGGCATTCAACTTCGCCTAGGAGGTTTTTTATCCAGAATCGTGGACAAACGGTATCTCCAAGTCCGTTTTACAAGAACTCTTGCGAGAATAATTGAAGCTGGGACGAGCATAGCGGTACTGAAAGTTTGACACGACAAAGGAGGAGGGATAAACGCGAAATAATTTCTTCAACGGTTAAACGGGAGTTTTCGAGAATTAACGAATTACCATCGCACCTGTTGGCTCGAGAGCGCAAAGTTGAACTGCTTTAAACGCGGGAAAATTGTTTCAGGTTTCAAGTTCTTGAACAATTTCCAGTGGATTCGCGATAAGCGCTCGAGAAGATAAAGTTTGCTCGAAGTTCACAGCGGATAGTTCATCCCCCAAGCTAGAGCTTATCATTTTGTTAGAACTGCAACGAGTTTCAAGATTCAAACGAATCACCATCGATATTTGCCACGCGTGCGTATAAATAAAGCGTGCGCTGTTCGGTTCCGCCAAGTAGAATGGAAATAGAAACTAAGTTAAAAAATATTTTTCTAGGAATTCTTTTCAATTGGATCGAACGAACGCGTTCAATGTCGCAAAGGAGTCCTTCGCAATTGTTCGCCTATGAATTAGGCCATAATGTAATAATTGTTTTTCAACGCTACGACGTCGAGCAAATTTATGCGTTTCCACGAACACGTAGCAGGGAACAGCTGATCGATTTTCAATGGATGCCAGCGCAAAGTATTTCTACACACTTGTACAATGCAACGTATCGACATTCGTCATGAAACATCGCGTTCGCCTAGACTATTAATCATGAAGTTGTCACACGTCGACAGTCCATATTGTTCCGAACGTCAATATAATTCTCTGGTGCTAATAAACTCACGCGTATATTAATTTCTCGGACTTTGAATACGCGAATCGTGGCGAATGCCAGCCGAGCTAATTTATTTCTCAGGGGAACCTTGTTAATAACCGATACATGATTTTCGAGTCGAAAATTGCAAACATGAAGGAACCGGAAATGTTGGGTAAGCAAGCAACCCAGACCCTTTCTCTTTCCTCGTCTCTTCCTTCCTTCTCTATTTGTCTCGTGTTTTAGCTTCTTGTGCCAGTGTTTATTGCAGGTCAAGCGGCTCGGCCGAGTGCTCACCTTTGTTCCCAATGTTATCTCTTCGGCGAAAATCTTTATTGTTCTAGAAATTTCTCCGGTATGCTTTGTTTCTTATCGACAAGGATGTTTTAATAACGTTCAAAAACGAACAGTTCTGATCACAGTTCCAATATTTTCTTTTCCTACGTGGAACATTTAATTAGGGAAAAATGTATTTCAAGGGACAGAACGGGGCAGAACGAAAGAATATCTTCGAACGACACAATGATCGACGATAAAGCGACGTTGCATTCTCAATTCGTTTTACCAAGGAACGTTTGTGCAATTTTTCTTTCGAATGGAAACGTTTCCTCATCTCCTAGCGGCCTTGCTGAAAAATCTTCAGTCAGGGATGCGCAACATTCCTTTCTTCCTTTGCCTAAAGTCGCGCATCCTCTGATTAATTTTGTACAGGCATCTGGATCCACTGGAACAGGACAAATACATATATCCGCGTAGCCGTCACCCATCCCATCGACCGCGGCCGCATTTTTCTTCCAGTCTTCTGCCCATTTCCCTGCTGCTCTTTCAACCTCTCAACTCTCTCGTGAATTTATCATTTTACAAATTTGCTCTTCACTCGCTCGTTTTTTAATCTCTTCTTCTTCCTTCTCTTCTTTTTCCTCTTTCCCCTCCTTTTCCTCTTTCTCCTCTTTTTCTTCTTTTTCTTCTTCCTCGCCTACCACGAAAAGACTACACCGAAACACGCGAGTAACTGTCAAGCTAATATCGTATAGTCGATATTTTTCCGCTCCCTCGACCACAATTGGTACAGCGTATCTCATTATTTTTATAAGTTTTATCATCATAATATAATGGTCGTCATATATTTTGCGTTACGCTGAGACGCGCAAATTTTACCAACATCTGGTTCCTAACAAGTGGTTTGTGGTAATTTTCCATTTAAATCGAATATTCTAAATTTATGCAAAAATTATAGAACGTTAGGCCATGGAGATATTAGTGGAAATAATTTTCAATATGGATCCTGAAACATAGTGCCGTTCTTTTATTTAGAATTTTTCTAGATCGTAAAAGTGATCGTACGCTTCCGTTCAAACTGTTTCCCAATTCGACAGAACCGTCCAACGAATTCGGCTTCTTTTACATTCGTCCATATATCTCTGGTTGCTACCAGCTTCCTTTGTAGTTTTCCTGCTATTTTCCTCCTCAAGGTTTTCTACGTTACGCGTCACTGCTTTTGTTCGCCATCTCTCATTTCCCGAAGCTCGTTTTATTCATTCGCGCCAGCTTCCTATCGCTTGGTATTACGCGGCCAAATTTCAAGCACGACGGCTTCGATCGGTTCGTGATTTTGAAAAAGGTTTTCGATCGAGATGCGTTCCCTGGTTGTCTTTCCTTTTTACTTTTCTCCTTTTTCCTTTTTTCGTTGAAATGAAACACAAAAATTGTATCAAATTTATGGATCGTTGTCTCAAGACGATGACAAGTAACTTGACAGAAACAAAATGGAAAGGAATTCGATCGAGGGAATAGGAAGCGATTAAACCTAGGACGCAACAAGACGCAACAAGACGCAATCAATTAAACTCGCGTCAGCGGAATTACAGCGTGCTTCGCGTGATTCAACGAGAGCGTCTGAAAATTGCGGCCCATTCATCAGTTTCCATCGGAAGAGAAGCTAGGCCGGCCATCCGTGTGCCGGTATTAATAATTAGAGCGGATAAAGGGGCGTAATTGAATCAGTGCCTTAATTAAAAATCGCAATTAGTGTCTTCGTCGGAAGCCTCGGTGCCTACCTTACGTAAGCAAAATTGAATTAATATGCCGCTTGGACTCAGCGACGGCACTCAACGGCCTCTCTTGATGCTAGAATTACGCGTGATTCCTGAAACGAGATGGGAGTGGAGGAAGAAAACAAAAGAGGAAGGCGATTTCGTGTCGCGAACAAAAAGGAGAAACGAATCTAGAAGCTGCTCTCGCCGCGAAGAATCGTGCAGCTCCGGTACTCAGGCATAATGCGATTTCCCATCGCTCGGTTAAAATCATCGTACCGTGGTGGTTGTTACTAGCTCGTTGCTCCAACCGGTGCTGAAGTTTGTTGCTCAAATTGTAGGAAAAAATTTAGTACGCTCGATGAAGAAAGAATAGAAATTGCAAGCGCACCGCAGGCTTGAATCTAGCATGACTACATATTTTTTTTCGTCGTCCTTCCTTGCTCTTGTGATCGTAATCTGATTGTGTCTGGATATGATTTTTCGCGCGGAACCTTTGAATCGTTCGCTTTTCCAATATTACCCATTCAAGTTGACAATTAATGACCAACAAAAGGGACCGCTTTCCAAACAAACGCGCAGCAATTAACAGGGGACAGACTATATCACGAACAATCGGGATACTAGTTGGAGGCTAGCCTTTGACTTGCGTCGAAATTGGAGCTCTCGCGTACGGTGTCTCTAATAGAAGGATATTCGGCGAAGTTTACTCGAACCTAGCCTAATCGCTAATTGTTCTCTCGATGTACGAGACGCGATCAATCGGTGATGCATTCGCGTGGCGCTTGAAATACCGAAAATCTAATTACACCGTGGCAACGAATTATTCCAGAATAAATTATTCTAAAAAATAACCAATGATCATCGATACTATCGAATATACTCCAATAAACAACGTTACTCTATTTTTACCAAACCTGACAAAATTGTCAGATTATTAGAACAATGTTTGCTCGCAATTCATCCATCTCTTTTTACGATCGTTTCACGGCCCATTCAGTTTCACGGACCGACACTCGTTTCCCAGAGGATCGTAATTCTGTTCCTTAGCTTTCTGAAATTAGAGTAAGATTTTCACGGCGTAATTCCCTTATTATTTGACAAGAGATACAGACACGGTATGCAGCGACGTAAAAGAATCCTAGCAACGTGTTTGAAAGAGTTTTCTCTCCCACTTTCTACGATACGTGCATGTGCACTACTTTTCCATGTGCCGACAGTTTTCTTCTTTCCTTTCTCTTTTCCAACATATCTTCCCTTGGTCTCTTTTCCTCGTTCTCATGGAATATTGCAATTCTGTCGCGCAGTACCACCCATTTTATACCTCTCCAGTACACTTTTGAATCTCGTTCTTCTCTTCATTTTTCTGCGACTAACAGTACCTGCTATGTTCTAAAATTTTCAATTTTTCCGTCTTTTAATTACCAACTAGGTTGTTGTTAAATCTATCCAACAATAGAGAACGCTCGTCTGCACCGTAAATAATGTAGGGTGAAAATCTTTCATTAACCCTGACTCGATAGAAAAAGGAGAATACAATTTTATGCAAAAGTATCAACGCGCACCGATCTTTCGTCTCCGATTATCGATCCGTTCTCTCGTTCTACAATTTCCTGTATTGTCGCTTAGAAGGAATTGTTCCGTAAACATCGGCATCGACGAAGAAAAGTTTTTTAAAAGTAAACAGTCACGAGAAGACGGAGAAAATTGAATAGAAGACGATAAAAATAGCCGATGTAACGTTTCGAGTAAGGAACGGAAAGCACCATAGGGAATTCCGAGAAACGACCCCAACCATGTTTACCATAATCCTGCAAAAAGATTGGCTACGCGGTACATGTACGATTTCACCGATGAAAAACGAAACCGGCGTCACACTGGTTCCAAATAAAGGCGTTCTCGTTCCGCGGTGTCGATTCTCATGGCCATCAATTAAGGAAAAACGCGTATACAAAAGAGCGGAAAAGAGCAATCTACGTAGCGATGCCCAGCCGTGCGACACGACACAAAACCCTTTGACGCCTTCCTACGTGTTGCAATTACATGGAACAAAACAGCGGCCCGCGTCTTTCCTCTCTCTCTTTGTCCTCTTCCTTTTCTTCCGTTATCGCCCTCTCTGCGGCCCTCGAACAAAACAGCCTCGAAATCTGCGTGAGCAAGAAACCTTTGAAACTCAACGAATTCTCGCCGTTAGCAGTGTGCCTTCAAAGGGGAATTGTGCGACCAAAATTTCAATGAACGCGCCGCACACATGCGTGTCATGGGCACACGCACGCTTCGCATCCGAGCAGGACGCCCGAGCTACCGGTAATTGTACGATGGTTACAGGAAAACCACAGGTTATGTGTTCGCGCGTTGATAATGCAAGCCACCCCATGATGCGCGGACCACGTCTCCCTCCCATACACGCATCCTCTCCCGCAAAACGGATTACCCCTTATTCGTTGTTTTCTCGCTCTCTCGCTCGTTTCAGCGCTCCAATCGTTGAAAAAATCGTCCAATACCAGAACAGTTCAGTGCTCGCATCGTTGCGAAAAATAATCTAGTCTGCGTCTGAAATTCATTGCTTGGCTTTTAATCGAAACTTTAAAAGACTATCCATCGATTCCATTCGAATCGATGAATTTTACCGTGGTAATACCCTTGGAAATATGTTTTCGGTCTACGATCGCGTCGTGTCTTTTTTCCGCTTCTCGCTCGTTTACAAATTTTCCTATGAACACGATATCGTCTTGAGAGAACGAACCGTGTCGAAAACTCCAAAACGAAGAGGAACAGGAAACGAGAGAGGGAGATAAAGGAGACGAGAACGATGGTTAAGTCGGTCAATGTTTATAGCCAATTTCACCGGTCATTTACGAGCTTTAATTCGAATCTTACCAATACGCGAATTAAAGGTTGGCCAACGGAACTGTATACCTAGACCGGACCTAAAGTCGGTGCGAGAGATACAGAAGCTTCGCCGCATCAGATCTGGATTAAATGGTAACTCGTCTTTCGTGCTGTAATCGGTGTCAGCGAAATCGGGGGGGGTATTAAGCTGCCACGGAAACGTAAACCCGTTGCACGAGTTGGAAATGCAGCCGGTCGTCGAGGCCGTGCTAAACACCACTCATCGGTACATTGCTGGTTCATCATCGGGAATCGTCTGAATCGGTCGAGGTGAACGCGAACAGCTCGAAACGTTCTCTCTTGGATTACGCGATTAGGGACCGAATAATGGAAGGTTCAGCCTGTTGGAGTACTTAGAACGCTTCGAGTACTCTGCAACGGGGGTGAAAGGGGGTGACTCGGGGCTCGAATAAGAGAAACGACGAGTCTTGGTAGGTGGTTCAATAACGAGCAAAGAGGCGCGCGGTTCAAACGAGTTGCATAGTCACCGTAGTTTGCACGCGTTGGTGTTTCTATTTCGTTTAGTCCTCGGATTTCGATATCGGATGAGTTGTTTTCGCGAGCAGTGCTTTCGACGAATGGCAACCAGGTGACTACGAAACTTGAGTAGGCGATACTTTTTTTTCCTAAAATACCGAAACGGACGAACGAAAAGAAAAGCGGAAAAGAAATATCGGATCGGAGACGCATACTCGAAATAATCGACACAGACGTTAAAAGGGGAAGGGCGAGAACGCGCGATCGTTGGAAAACGTTAGGAAGGGAAAAAATATCGTTTAGGTGGTTCTGTCGAAAATAGTTTTCGACCGGTGACTGGGGTTGGCCGTTCGCCAAACGAAGCTCTCGTGGCTGCTGCGCGCAAACCAGCGACCGAAAACGCCGAACGATTCTGGATCGCGGAAGACACGCGCGAACGGAAACGGTCCAGGGGTTGCAGGGGGTGCGGGTTGACGGGATAAAATAAAACCAGCGTGGTTGCGACTCCGAGAAAAATAGAAAGTTGCCATGGGAGCGCGTAAACATATAAATCTCGTTGACCGAGAAAGCAAAGCTAGGTTAGTTGCAGTTGGAAGTTAACGCTCGTTCCGCTTCCTTTTACTCTTCCTTGCCCGTTCTTTAACCACGTTTTACCCTCAACCCCGCTGTTCTGCCCGATACTTCTTCTTTTCCCTTTGCCTGTGTCACCACAGCTACTGTTCGTCGAGAATCTTGAAGGGCTGCCGACGCTTTGTAAACGCGATTCGATGCGCGTTCGCGGTTAAATCAGAAAATTAAAGAGAGCAGTTGCTACGAGAATTGTCTAGGATTCGACCACGAAAGTCCCGTTTTCGTCGTCGATTCGATCGATGTTGTTGCGTGTTGCGGTGAACGAATGGTGATCTAAATCAAAATTTTCCAGCAGAAACTAGCTCTTGCTTCTTGTCCGTTCGGTGCGTTTCGATAACTCGGCAGCTGTTACGTAGAGAGTCGGTCGTTTAAACATAATCTAAAAATAATAGAAGAACGTAGAGAAGTACGTCGAACGCTCGGAACGAAGGGTTGGATCGTTGATTCAATATCGAACCGATATTTATCCTAGAACGATAATCCGGTCGCAATGCACCGGCAAAATATTAAACGCATCGGTGAGAAAATTCGAAGAAGAGACAGACATTTTCGCTGCGATCGCTATTCGGTCCGCGAGGAGGATCTCTTTCGGGATAGAAAATTCTCCGAGCGTCATCCGTCGATTATTATCGGTTGATTTTCGATCGAGAGACGCTGTCGGCGAAATAAAACTGGAGCGCAATATAGAGATGCCATTGCGGCGCGTGGAATCGTGGCTGTAAAAGACGAAGAAAGATAGGGACGGACCGACATAAATGCGATGCTTGCTTGCTCGTGATCGCTATAGGCGCGTATTATCTAGGCGAACCGTTTAAGGCTCCTATATAAAACACGTATTCATATTTCTTCCCAAGGGAACCGGGACCGTCACGCGATGTACGAAGCTCTATATGAATTCCCGTAAACGGTTTTACAGCCCCAAGTTAAAGGTCTGAGCTCGCTACAAGCGCCTATAAAGCACTGGTATTCCATCCTGGCCGACTCTACGTGGCATTTCAAAGCTTATTGTTTTTTATCCATGTAACCGCGACTCCGAACGAGGCAATGTTCTCGCGTCAGCGATCGTCAGCTTCTTCGACTCGCAGGATTGTCGTTTTCATCGATCTCCAAGTTTTATTTACGACAAGGTATGATGCATGACTCTAATTTGTCATCAACCGAGCTTCCGTTGCAAATTTGGGAATCCCAACCAATGGGTCCCGTGGGAAAATTCGAATCACTGGAACGCGGAGTTGATTGCGTGATTGTCGAGAAAGTAGATTAATTATAGTAGCTAGCTGGACAAATCTTGTTGCGTCGAATCGCAGTTGAGGTAACCGAGGCCCATAATCGGCTAATCCCTCGTCCGTAACAACTCGAGGTTAGCTAGTTTAACCATAAGTTCGTAATTTACGTTTTCTAGTCACTCTTGGAACGATTCGTTAATATTCTGTTCTCGAAACTTGATCCAATCGATGAATAAAAGTTTCCACCTAAACACTGAATCAAGTTTCTGGTCCTTCGCGAATGGGCTACGGTTCTGCGAGGGAAGAGAATTCGGAAGGATGGATCTTGAGTTACTACGAATGGAATAGTCTTCTGTTTCAAACAAGATTACCGGATTCCCTGAGTAAACGGAGGAAAACAGCCGACAGACTTGTGAAATTTTTTAGAACGTAGCTTCGCCAGTAGGGAAGTAGCGATGGGAAAGATTTAAAAAATTTACAGGCCTTTGCAAGTTTGGTTAAAATCGCTGGTAAATTATAATATCTTTTTCCACCTGACGACTCTTTCGACGATTGTGCGTAACTTCAAATTTCCTCGCAACGATATTTTACAATTTTCCGCGAAAAATTTCACGATCCAACGTCTTACCTTGCGCCGATCGACCACCGTAAAATCTTTATCACAGTTTAATCCCTTCGGAAGCTATGCCAGCCATCTCTACGGTATCCACTGATATACGATCGCACTGAATGTTCCGTGTCATTCTCAGACGTTGACGTTCGTGGATCGAATAAAGATTCAGTCCGAAGGATGCCAGTTAGAACGTGTCATTAGTTTTTGATCGCGATACTCGGAAAACCATGGGCATCTTTTAAAGATTTTATTAAACTATTTTTAAATTTAAACTATCGCCAACATCGTACGTATTTCCGTAACGCGACATTGAAAGACTTTAGTAATCCTTTACTAAAATAGATACCGACAACGTGGAACGTGTCGATCTTGTTCCGCGATTTCATGGATAATTTGTGTCGTTCAAAATTCGACGCGTCGAATCAACTATTGTAAACGAATAGCACAATAATGGATACATAGGACTGAGCAGGAACATCTAATAACAGGTATCATCGCGATGGCCTATCTCTATCGCGATTAGATATCGTACGAGCCGAAGGTTCTCTGTTACCGACAAATTTATTACCAATTATCGATAAACCGTGCAGTTAATGTCAAAACAAATGCTGCAATTTGCCCAACAGTCTGTTAACTGTCGCTAATTGAAAGTTACGGAATTTATCGCGGCGATATAAAGGCTTGCATGTTCTTTAACCAGGCACAGAGCGGAATATGGTAGCACCTTTGGTCGAACCTCGTGGTTCGAGAAAAAAAGAAACGAGCAAGTTTACCATTTTATGCATACTTGTTAGTTACGCTCCGGTTTCTTACTCGACGATATTATTCCATTGCGACGTTAATGGGTTGGTTTAAACAGTCGAAACAGAGGATTGTTCGATATTTGGGTTGATGAATTAGTGTTTTACAACGCCATTGCGCACGTTCCTGACACTTTTATGTGCATTTCCAACGAAATATAGCGTCGTACTTTGGAGTTACGTCTTTATGCAATTCACTAGAGCGGCTAATTCGTAAAATATTCCAATTTCGTTGAAGTCGAGTTAGACGTAGACCATAGAGCAGGAATTGAAAGCGATCAAAAAGCGTACAACGCACAGACAGATGCAGCGGAAACAAGGGGTAGCAGGATCGAAACGAGAAAACTTTTTCAACTTGAGGGCCATGACTGAAACGGAGATGATGCCAACGGAAAGATCGACGAATGAAAGAATGCAACATACGTATATATTTATCCGTGAAGCACCGCGCAAGTAGTGTGTTGCCTCGAGCTGTTTTTCAAAGTTACCACTCACAGCAGAGTTTAGCAAACAGAAGCTAAAAGGTTTGAGAGAGGTACGTTGAAAAGGAGCGAGTTGCAGCTACTCGTTAAACCGAGAAATGAATCCGGAATTGCGGAAGAAAACGGTAATTCGCTCGACGTTTGTGCGTCCATTTTAAACCCTTCGCTTTCTTTCGAATTATCTGTCCGTCATTAACGCGATGAACGAATTTTAACGAGTCTCGTAAATGGTTGTTGAAACGAAAGTTCTAACAGCTAGAAAGTCACCAGAAGAGGTGGCCCCGTTTACGGTAGACAGGGTTTTTCATCATTCTCGCGTGAAACAGTTTTTCTAACAGCAACAAATTAGGAACAGATCGAGGGTCGTGAAATTTTTCGTTTCCCGCGGTTAAGCGCGCATCAATTCTATTTGTACTTCGTTTAAGTACGCGCGATAACCAACAACCATTATCCGGTTCTAATCGCAGTAACGCCATTAAAAATCAACTAGGATCTCCAACGTGGCTATGGACCGTTCCCATTTAATTGGCAACTTCCTTCAGCTTCGAAGGGAAAGCTTTGTCGAATTCAAGAAGAAGCAAAACATAGAGAGTCGTAAGGTTTAGCGTATCGCGGTAACGATGCGCTCGGGAAGTGGAATAGGCACGTACGTAGTCAGACACGCGAGCAGTAAAACGTTTGGGGAGTGTGTGCACGTTTGATCGAGTAGAGTGAAACCGTACGTGATCAGGACAGTTACACGTATGTGTTAAATGGAAAAACATAAGTGGAATGGATTAATCCTGTTCCTCTATAGAACGATTAAAATCTTTTGAAATTTTTCAGTGTCAAAACGAAAGATTCAACGTTGCACGACTGATCCTGATTCGATACAGTTGACACGTTCCTTCTCCGTTGAAATGCACGATGGAAAGGAAACGTTAAACATTGTCGCTGAAGGTTTTCGGAGTAAAAGCAACACCAACGAGATCTATCTTATTTTCTGTACATCTTCCCGAAGAGCAGCAACGCTCATTCGCCGTAAAACCCCACTGTGTTTGCAACTGTAACAGAAACACGTACAATGGTTTCTAGGCACCGGTGTATCTACTCCAAGCTGAGTGGGTTAGGCTGCCAGCGATGTTGAAACTACCGTAGTTCCAACGCGAGATTCCGGCTTACGTCTACAACGAACCATACAGTGCACGAGAGAAAGAAAATTCAATCGTTGATCGGCTCAACGTTGTACCATTAACCGTAAGAAATGATTAATCCTTTGGCTTCCTTGTATTCCTCGTATTCCTTGTATTCGTCGTTGGAAGGTAATCGGATAACTAGTTGCTTCACCTCTCGAAGATTAAAATATTTCTTACGAAAATTAGCCAAGACCTCCGCTTCGTAACGAAGCTCGTTTACCTTGACGACTGAATCAAGCAGGCCAAGTGAAATCGTAAAGTGCAGTTTACTGTCTGAACAGTCATCTCTGCGGTCTGGTATTAAGCTTGCGGCAAAAATACAATTCTGCTTATGAAATTATACCAGGGTGGATGAAAATTTCTTCTTCGTCGTCATCATCATCATCATCATCGTCATCTTCTTCTTCTTCTTCTTCTTCTTCTTCTTCTCAACGCAACGAGAGTAGAGCTGACGCAAAGAGGAGGAAGGTCTCTAACCGAGAAGTTCCTTATCTAGCTCGATAGCAATCTCTTCCCTTGGTGGATTTCCGTTCTAACGCACGAGATTTATCTTTAACCTCGTAAAATGGAGTAGATGGATGACACGGTTCAACGCCGAAATACCCTGGAAAAGTTTTCTGCTACCTTCCGGAATTGGTAATCCTTAAAAACGTCTAGAGTAACTTCAAACGTTGTTGTCTTTTTAAACGGTTTTTTCTCTTTCGGAGAATCGAACGGGAAGCTAGGAATAAGTCAGCTTTTAGCGGGAAATCGATCTTTATTCGTTGCATTGGAACGCACATCCGGTCCCAGGAGTGTGCCAACAGTTTCTATTTCAGAATAAGTCAGAGGGAAGTAGAAATCGCCTTACAGCGATGCCGTTTGTAACAAGACAAAGAGACGTTTATTAGCCGCCGCTGAAACTGGGTGTCTCCTTACGAATTACTTTTTCGTCGAGAATCGATTTCCAATCGCGTGCGACTAGGATCTCCACTGTTGACTTGGCACAAACCGGATAAGATGGGACAGTTGCGAGGAAGAAAGAGTTAAGTACAAGGAAGAAGATAGCAAGATTTGCCGAATCGAAAAGTGGAAAATGTACGGGCGGCCCTCAGGCTCTCTCGAGCCTGCGGTGGTAAATATTCGAGGATCTTGCTTCGAGCTGCTGTTTTTCCAAGGAAAATTGAGAACTTGTATACACGATGCTCTAGCAGCATGAAACACGATCGGTCGCTAGTGTTCTTAATCCGTCCGATTCGAAATGCCGAGACAAAAGTTTTCGAAGGGCGCACAGGCGAAACGTAAATTCATCGAGTCTCCGAACAAGCGTACGAATAAAAGGAGACGTGGAAAATAAACAGCGGCACAGTTTCGTAGCCCGTGAAGCAGAAAATCGCAAGCTTCCAAACTGTAAAACGTGTTGGAACGGGGACTTTAACAATGCCTTGGCAAAGCAACAATTTCTTAGTCGACGTTGAGAAGAGAGTCGAAGAGAGTCGAAGAGAGTTTCGTGCTTGAGAAAGGAAATTAATTGGGATAAATTTTTTATTTCTGCCCCGCAACACTATAGTAGGTTTGGAAGAAACGATCGTACTATATGTATACTCATTGAAATTTCATGCGTCGAAAGAGTCGTTTGGGCGGTCAGGATTCCTTTCATCTACTTTTGGCTTCGCTTCGATTTCGAGAACACTAAACCGTTGGTCCGATACGAACTAGATAAAATGGGAGAACGGCGAAGAAAAAGAAATGCGGGAAGAAATGAAGATCGGCAAGGAGCTTTGTCGACTCGCAGAGTGGAAAATGAAGGAACTGATTTCACGGTTTTTAAGGAATCCAACAAAAGTGGATCTCTAGCTGTCTTTCGTACCAACACGCGTTTCCATTTTTCTAATCGATTATTGAGAAATTTGCATAGCAATTATCACACCAAAGAAGCAATTGTTACATCGTAATTCCGAGTGGCTCCAAAGCCGTGAAAAACAGTGTACAGGCGAACAAATATTGCTAACGTACCGAAAATATTTATTTTCAAAGTAAACTCCATTCAGCCTCGAAATTGATCGGATGCGCTTCCTGCTTGATAGATCGAATCCTTAACTAATCGAATAAACGACAGAAATGGACGGCCATTGCTGTGGCAATTTTCAAAGTTGAAAACAGACGACGTGATTTTAGGGTTAAGAAAACCTTCAAAGAAGCTAGCCGGTCGAGAAGAATGTCGATTTTCCGTAGGATTTAAAAGTTGCCTAGGGTGCAATTTTGAGACGCTCTACTTTTCTTCGTGATCTTCCTTGCGCAAAATCGAAATTTCACTTTAAAAAGATTCACTGTACAACCACTATATTCTCCACTATTGTTGCGGAGAAGAATTCAGCGACGTCGAAACTATTCGCGATTATTAAACAAGACAGGCAGCACTTGCGTGAATCACGATTATGTCAACAATAATAAGAATGGGGTGCGGATATTAATAGTGACAAGCCACATCACGCTTCGTCTCCCAATGGCTTCGACGGATCGATGTTGGCGAATGGTAAAGTCGGATAAATATAAGATCGGATTACGGATTATGGATTACGGATTACGGATTACGGATTACGGATTACAGATTACGGATTACGAATTATGGATTATGGATTACGAAAAGTGCTCGATGCAAGAATATTCGTATTATTTATCGTCGGTTAGAAACAAATCAATTTGCTTGGTAAATTGCAGACAATTTAACTTTGCCTCTACATGCATCTTACAATTAGCAACGACGCAAGACGTTCGTGAAACCGATGATCGGTAGGTTTCCACTTGAAATTCCAACAGCGTCTGCAAATTCCGAATTCATGAGAATGTAATTCGAAGGATCTCACAGGAAGGATTAGATTTGGTTACCTTCGCTCCAAAGGTTGATAATCGTTATTAATTATGGTCATTGTCGAGGTCTTCATCGCGGCATTCGGAGGATTCTCCCCCCGTTGGCCGACACCTACGATACTTCGTAGTCGGATTATACCGCTCGAGGATTTCGTAAACCGCCCCATTGGTTCTGTCAGTGAAGCATGCTGCTGACCCACGTATCGACCACCAGGGGCTTACCCGGACCCCGCCGCCTCGGTAACCGAGAACCAGATATATATTTCTGCTCAAGACACGCTTCTCTGCACACGCTCCGTCCCGTTCGGTTCTCGGTTCTCGGTTCTCGATTCTCGACACCCATATTCCTTCGTTCTCGCTCATTTCTCGTCTGTTTACATCGTTCTTCTCGCGATACCAACACCGCGTCCTATCTGTCTGCGTCGACGTAAGCTATCGACCCGTTGCCTCGTTTCTTCCCTGCTTTCACCAACAATTCACCAACTATTTCCCCCCCTTCCATTCCCCTTTTATAATTTCGATAAAGATAACTGAAAACATCGACGCGCTACCGGTTGGCAAAAAACGATACAAAGCTTGTGTCTTTTTTCTGGTCGTTCCTGGAAATTCCTTTTTCAGGTACCGTACTTCAGGATACGTGCAACAGGAACACGTGCAGCTCGATTTAAATAAATTTTACAACACCACTGTCTCGGTGAACGAAGTCTTGTATGCCGCGAATCTCGCGTATCCGTTATCGTCGGTCTTTCCTTTGGCGTGCACAACGAGGGTGCAATAAATTTCGAAACGCGCTGCTACTGGCAGATTTCGAAACGAAATATTCCGAACCGACGGCTTTTTGAAAAAACGAAACGAAGCAAAACATAGCTACGTACACCTGCAAATTATCGCAATTTCTGTTTCGCAAAACCGTGGTTTACCAGTGGACTGGTTATAAAATAGGAGTAACTCATTTTCGCGTGGCAATACTCGTGGAGCATGAATCGCTGTTAATTTTGGGCGTATTACTTTGATCAGTCTACGGCAAACCGTCTGATTAATTGCTAAATCGATCGATTCAATTAGTCGTTTCATCGACTGGCTTCGTATCGAGGTATTACTTGCTTCGTCTAATTCTCGTTAATTAAGTGACTTTCCCGGAATAAACGAATGCTTCGGAGCGGTAATCTTGGTAACGAAATCGATTAAAAAATTTTACGCATCAACGTCGACAGCTGTAAAGATACGAAAAATCTGATCAAAGTAAAAGCGAACTCACAAGATTGTAGTTGAATTTCATTGAGTTGAGGTTTGCTCTGTGACGACGAAAAAGTTTAAAATAGAAATCGCATTGCACTCTCCTCCATAAAGTTTTAACTGTGATCGATCATAAAATATACGTCAAATCCAAATAAAATATCGAAAATAAATAAATAAATAAATAAATAAATAATAAAATTTATTTTCTCGTTTACTTATTTGCCACCCGCCTCCCACCCTCCCACTCTCCCTTTTTTTCTATGTTTGCATTTTTTTAAGCTGTTTGTTTGCATTTTTCGGGACACTTGTTTAGATTTTTTAGAGCATTTGTTTACATTTTCTATTACTAGAAACTAATCCTTACTCCACAACGTATCGTACGATATCGATGATACACGTGGTACAGAAGAATTTTATAAACTGATCGAAAATGCAAGTTTTAGCACATACCAGTTTATTCAGTTCGAAGGTATATTTTCAAAATCCTCGATTAAAAAATGATTTTCTCCTGCACAAAGCGTGAAACACGGTCCAGTTTTCCAGAATACACGTTCGCGATTAACCTCTAAATTGAGATTTACAGAGAAAATCCTGTGGTCCGGTCCTTTTGTCACTCGTTTTTTTCCATCTTCTTCTCCACCGAGAATCCACGAGGTGTACAATAGTAATAGCCAGCCGCAAGTAAATTTACGAGGACTTTTCTTCGAAGAGCAGCAACACGGTACGGTGGTTGGTCGCGTGTAAGCGTGTAGCGTGTAGCGTGTAGCGTGTAGCATTTGAGCCTCCCTTGAGAAAGCGGGTCCACAAGGAAGCCAGAAGGATTCGCGAAGAGCACACGAATCCGTTCTCCGTTTTCCAGCGTGGTCACCCGGGGGAGTTGAGTAAACGCGGCAGGATTATCCGCGGTAGCGGTAGCAGTAGCGGTAGCAGTAGCAGTAGCAGTAGCAACCAGCCCGATGGTTGCAATGAACACGAACGAGAGTCGAAGAAAGAGGAAGCGAACACTCGGGGGCGCAGCTACTCTAGACGGTTAGCAAGAAATTAATTCCCGTTTAATACAGTCCCTGATTAGCATTGCAAATCTTCGTCGGGCCAGAGCTTCTGTGGCTTTTCTCGCTTTTCCCCTGGGACCTCTCGTTCCCTTCGTCTTTCCTTATGTCTACCCGTCTGTCTGCCTGTACGTCTATCTGTTCGCGCTGCCACTTCACCTACAACCACTTTTCCTTCTTTCCGCGTATTAGGCAAATTTCCTCGAATCCGTGCCTTGTTCCTTATTCGAGTTTCCACGCCTTCGGTCTCGACCACGAAGCTTTTGACCTGCTTAGAGACAAGACTGCTTTTCATTGTTTAGGTTTGTTCGTTGTCTCGCGAATGGAAATGAAGCCGGATTCTACCACTTTTCTAGCCAGACAATTCCCTTCTTCTCGAAAGTTGGACAACAACAAATTCTTAGCCATTGTTGATCAACAGCCAAGAATAAAATCGACGACGCAATCGACAAATCGGATCTTTCGTTAATCACATTCCACTCGATGGATGTACACCACCAGTCGAATTAAAAAATTCCTCGATACGTTATTAAAAATAATATTGGTTTTCGATATTACGAGTTGATAGTTTGTTAATTAAACATTCCTATCCATGCGCCAGTTATATTCGTAAGGAAAATTAAAACGATGGATCTTTTTATCCATGTATGTATGTCAGAGATTCTCGCATTTTTACAGATCTTCCCAAAACATCGTGTTTGCTTTTCAACGCGACGATTTTGATGCTGGCGCGATAATTGTAGCCGAAGTAATACAATATGACTACAGAAAAGTATTCCAACTACTTAACTTCAATAAGGAACAAAGACTTTGAATCGTTGAATTTCTGAGAATACTTCGAATACATTAATATCGGAGGTTTTAACGGGAACTCCGGTTATTATCACCGATTATACTCGTAACTTTCAAGTTGAGCTCGCAATCTCCGTTGTAAAACAGTTTCCATCTCAAACGCTTTGATCAAAGGCTGCGAAGCTTACTTGTAAAATCTATTAAAAGTCTACTGATCGAAACGGAAAAAGAACTAATAATATACGAGTAAATAAAATAAATCAAATAAATCAAATAAATAAAATAAAGACACATAAGAGAAACAGAGGAATGAAATACAGAGCATTTTGCGTAAAAGGGAAAAAATGTTGAATGTGAATTCGAAAGTTACGATGGCGTTTACACTATCCATGAAAACTACTTTTCCCGCAATTTAGGAATCAGCTGTTTAACTACATATGAGCATTTTTCCATGAAAAATGTACAGCATTGAAATGATTTCGACAAAATCGATATTATTTCTATTTAGTTGGATAATAGAAACGTAGCGTTAATATACTTTTCATCGACGGCTTTCAAAATGGCTTTTTGCGTTATTAGAAATTCTGCGCTTGTCACATGTTTTTACCAACCCACCAACCAATAACCTTCGATATTCCATCAACTATATACGTCATTTGAATTTGCATAAAAATCACATTACACGAGCGAACTGGTTGCATCCAGTTAAGCAGCATTAACGTTGAATTTCAGCCACGCACTTTATGCAAACCGTTTATAATATTTCTCTGAATCGAGATGCTCGTGAATTAATCGTTCTCATTGTGCACTCGATACTCATTGAATTTCGTACGACATCATTTCCACCATTATTTTCGACCGTTTACATTTTATCGACAGTTATTTGTACCAATGAATTATACTTCAGGCAGAGTCATACGAGGAAAAATAATGCGAGCGAATAGAAAGAAGAATAAAATAAGATACTTTATCGAACGGGACAATTGAATAAAGAAAACGTTCGTCGAATAAATTTTTTTATGGTTTACGGACCAGTGCTAGATTATGCGTATTAAAAAAGAATGGTCGTAAATATTTTTGTGCTCGATAAACAAGGTTTCAGCGGGCTGTTTACGATGCATTCAACGATCTACAACCATTCGCCATTACTCTATTAGAATTTTTGTTAGAATTTCTGTCGTACCAAATTATAGTTGGTCCCTTAAACGATTTTCAGCTATTTTATAGCGGCGACGGTCGTTTCTTCTGGCAATCAGCACTTGGAGCAATTACAGGAACGATTCGAAATATCGATTCGGTCGCGTAAACGCGATGCTGCAAATTTCCAGCGAGAAACAGGGCCGTTATGAGAACCGTAAGTAGTATTTTCGAAAATAGGACAACGTGGCTTCGCGCGCGCGCGCGTACCATCGATTTTACTAGCGGTCGCGATAGTGTTCGATACGATCGGGAAACCGTAACGATTATCAGAAGCAATTATCAACTTGACATCGTTGAAATAAATGCGAATCGATTAACATAACGTTATCCTGTTAAGAAGGGATATGAAAGAAGATAAAAAAAAAAAAAAAAAAAAAAAAAA
>SMSQ01004925.1:78360-98020 GCA_019453375.1 Ctenoplectra terminalis | reverse complement strand
AAAAAAAAAAAAAAAAAAAAAAAAAAAAAAAAAAAAAACGAAAAAAAATTTTGGTATTTTGTGTATGAATTTTTAAAAGCATAACCATATTCCAATTTTCTTTCTTCCTCCTACAATCAAGATGTTACAAGGACCGAACGTTCTATTTTCTTGGATCGTATCGATTATCGTTCCCTGACAATGAATAATTATACGATCGCGTAAATTAGAACATCGATGCAGCGGTGCAACTCGTTGCGTAGATTCGCGTGTACCTCGAGCGTATCGGAGCATTAGGGAGGCGAGAAGAAAGAAACAGAACGGAGAAACAAAATTGAGATTACCGATCCCAATCGCGATTCGCGCAATTTCGTCCCATCTCGCGAACGCCAGTCGAACGCAAACTATTTATGCGTCCGTCCATCGTCTATTTATGTGATTTGGCTGGAAAGTAATAGGTGCCTTCAGCGTGGCATACTCGTTCGTCTGTACGTGTACGACTGGATTCGACCGATTCCGTCGTTTGTGCGGAACAGCGTGGAATAGATAATAGATAATAGTCACGATCACCGAAACGAATCGGACGGTATCACGCTTTGAGACGGATTTGCCTCTGTGAATGGCTCGGATCAGGCAGGCGCGCGACAGCCACGCGTTATTGAACTCTAGAACACTAGAGCACGGTGATGCATCGCTGAAATTAGCCTCGCCGATAGGAAAAAGTTTGCCCGTTTCGCTCGCGGTCCTTCCAAATTACAACCACGCTACAAAATCTGTTCGTCTGTTATTAACTTTACAATACAACGTGCAAACATTTTCACTTTCGTTCGCACGACAATCTCTAGCACTACGTACGAACACTTTTTTTCTTCGCTCTAACCCGGATACTCTTCGTTCGCGCAGCTCTCGTTTTGGCACAAACATCCTCAACCAGCTCGAAAAAAGCTTCTCTTTTTCTAGTATAATTTTGCGAATGCTCGGTTCGATAGAGCATAATTTACGGTACGGCTTTGAAGCGTGTAAGTACAAGCGCATCAGAGATTAACCGTGTACACTAACCATGGTTAAGGTAGTTGAAAAGCGGACGCGTAACGCTGCGATATGAAACTTTTATCAATACACGGTCCAAGCAACGAACTTTGTTTACCCATCGTTTATCAGGAGGAACAAAGCGCGTAAATTAAAAGCCTTAATCATAGGCTTGTAGAATGCTGGTGTTTCAGTCAAGCGAAAAAGTCCACCTACCGACTTTCCATCGTTCTGTTTTTGACTGCGTCGCGATAACGCCAGCATGTAGAACGAATTCAAGTGAAATCAACGTTGCGAAGAAACGCAGGAACACGAGCACGGATTCGAGGAGGAATGCCGGCTGAAAAATCGATAAGATATGAAACGTGCGAAAACTATTCGGAAAAGCGTACGTGTGCGCGTACTATAGAACGATTCTGCATGCAAAGTAGTAGCGAAGATTGAATCGCGTCTCGTATACGCCGTATGAATCGAACGTCTGTGTTCTGTTTAATAGATATCAAGGTATAAAACGTGAGGACGAAACGATAAAAATTGTACGAGCTAAAATGAGTATCGCTGCTGATCAATTTCCTATCGGCGAGCAACGATACCAATCGTAAATGCATACCGTGTTGCGAAGAAAGAGACACGAAGGAAGAGATAAGTTTCAGAGATGGTTGGAGCAGGTCATTTAGAGACCACGACATAATTAATAGTCGCCCGTAATTATCGCGTTTAGCCAACTAATTTCTGACTAAACGCGACTGGCTTCGCACCAAAGTGCATCGAATATGAAGAGCCGTAACTTGGTACGGCGTATAGGCGACTGACCGCGTAACGCTAAGTGGCATCTGGTCGGTGCATCGAATTGATACACTCCTGCTTGAGAGTGGTCTGACTTGTGCACGTGTTCACATGTGCGGGCTGTGTAAGGCTGTGACCATCGGTCACGTACGAGCGGGTACGAACACACGAGTTCTCCTTTTCAATGGAACCAGAACTACGTACGGCGAATCTGAACCGAAAATAGTCGAAAAGCCATTATATTTTCTCCATACTTTATATTCTATATATTATTGATTCGTTGAGCGTCCATATTCGTTAAGCTCGAATTGTCACAGCGAATGGTCCAAAGCTTCGCCGTTTTTATCTTTATTTCGAATGGTAATGAAAATGCATAAAAATTATGCACGGCAAGCCTCGAGTGCGACGCACGACATCTTTATTTGCATAGTTTAAAACGTAGCTGTTAAAGCGACCGAGGCAGAGAGAAAAGAACAGCGAAACCTGGACTCTCGAGGATATTTTTACATTGCAGATTCCCACACAGCGTAGAAACAAGGGGTTACGCGGCTTGGTCGCATGTTAACGCGCAGCACGTGCACACTGGCTCTACAAGGTATTTATAAATTGCGCTGACCGAGACGCGAATCGATAGAACGAAAGAAGTATGCATGTCTGCGCTTGCTTTTATACACGGTATCGCGTCGCTAATATTTTTACTCGAGCCGTAATTATAGACATAATTTTCTTCTAGTTTATTAATAATTGTAAACTATACATATACATATACGCGAGATCCGCGTGTGTACGTGTATGATCGCGGCCCTCTGTCGTAGGCTCGAGAGTACCGACGAGGAACACGCGTTCGGCAACGATACGATATCGCCCTCGACCGATTCCATCTCGCACAATCATGATGAACAGAAACCTTCGGTGCACGTTGCGAGCTGCACGTACCAAACGAGCCTGATACTTTGCGATTTCACGACCAAGCTAAGAATACCGTTTTTTACCGCACGAAATACTTCGTGACACGTGACAGTTGACAATTTTTATTCACCAACTATTGGGAACAGATTCAAGAGATGCTCGATACGTTCATCGAGAGATTTGTTACTACCACGCGAAACCAATTTGGTTAAAAGCCAAGTGATAACTTAAAGTTAACAACTTAAAGTTTATAGTAAAATTGTCCAACTTTTATCATTTAAATTTCAAAGTTACAGTTTTAACGCGGAATACAGAAGAGAGTCAAGCAGTTGGCTAAAAAGCTTTTCTTTCTGCCTTCCACTGTATCGAACTGGATACGCGTATGTTTGTTACCGTAAGCTCTTACAGTTGCCAACATATTTATTTCCACATTCTTACGTGCTCCATATCGCAACGAAGCTTATATCGCTTTAATTAACGGAAAGCTTTCGTTGCGAAGGTTGGTGTAACGCTCGACGGTACGAACAAAAAAATAGCGCGAGCATCAACTATAATTGCAGTTTAAATTCACGCTGGTTTTACTCGATTCGTGAAAAGCAATTCGCACAAAAATTTAAATTATCGTTAAAACATGAAGAGGATTCGGGGCTCAAAGCTTTCTAGCATTTTCCACGAATCGTGCGTTCGAGCAAGGTGAGCAATTATAGTCGAAAAACGATCCAAATGATTTAGTGAACGAGTAGAAATTAGCCCGTGTTAAAGTGGGTCGTGTAAAGGGAGAAGATCGATTCTTGACGAAACGAGGCGACGTCTCGTATATCTCGCTGGTAGCGACAGAAATTATCCCGCTGGTATCAGCCATTTGGTTATCGAGCAATCAGTAACTCGGAGTTGATCCTACGTCAGATTCGTAATCAGAGTTGAGAGCGAGAGATCAGATCCATACGACATCTTAGTATCGGTCGTATCCCTGCAGGCACATCTCCTCTTCACCGATAACCCGATCAATTCATTAACGATGAACGCTGATTACGTCGTCGCACGTAATATCCATTGGATTGTCGTGTTATCGAATCTTTGCATCGAGATATTATTATACTTATAATCGATCCTCCAAGTAAAATCGCATCGCTAAAAGTTTGGGCTCGACGAAGGGATTGTCGTCGTACGCATTCCAATTTCAATTGATTTTCTATCCGTGCGTGATTCTACGAGTTTCGAGGATAAATCCGTGCTTCTAACGTCGTGAAAAGACTCGAATTCTCGTCTCTAATTAAAGGGCTCTTTTCACGAGAAGCACAAGTAGATGAAACTGAACGAAAAAGATTCCATTTGCAAGCACGACATTATTCATCCTAAGCCAACGTTGTATTTGCGTTATATTCGTGTCGCCATTTTTACGATACACTTCTGCTTCGTTATTGCTTTGACGTTTACCGTTTGCCGTTGAAAATCGGTCCCGGTTCGTTATCGTTGACCAGCTCGTTAACATGAAATCTCGATTAATTACGCAGCGACAGGTATCGAGTCGACGTACTCAACAAATTTTTACATCATACATGTTCCGACCATATTTTACACCAACACGTAGTTTTTTTCCACTTGTTTCTACTACGGCTATATGCGCTATACGTTGGTAATGTCCAACGGTTTATGCAACATTTCAAATCTATCTTTAACTATTTGATAATTGTAACGATAAGGCAGTCTGTATCGTTCCGCTGTACTATTATTTTTACCTCGTGCAATCAATAATTCAGAGAATTCCGATAACTATTACAACGCACTCAAAAGCGTACAATGCCACGTACGAACAATAGGTAGCTCTATTTTATCGTTACGATACGGGCCATTATGATTATACGACGTAACGAGTATGCGTAGAATTTCAGATGGAGACTGATAACAAACGAACAAAGAAATTTTTCACTCGTATATACACTTTAAATAATATTATAATACCAGTTGAAAGAAATTTCGGGAACCGTGACACCGGTTTCGCGTCCATGGTCAAATGAAACGAATTTACGATTATAACAGGAGGAACGAATTTCGGTTCAATAATTGAGCCTACAAACGGAATAGCACGATGGACGATTTCATGTAACCGACTATAAGAGATTTGATTATTCGATGGTTACTCATTGTCGTCGCCAAGGTACGTCGATCGTGAAAATAGCCTGTCACTTTTGTCAGCCGTGATAATGTAAATCATAGTAGTATATAATAATATAGTGATAGAATAATAAAATAATATAAATAATAATATAGGAGTGGCAAGTAGCGAATTAAGTAGTAAATTATAACGATAATTACATGTAACACGATGTAAACTGAAACATTATTACTTTTGAGAGGGCAAATCAATTGCATGGTACAGTTATCGAGCTATTCGAGTCTCGAGTTTCAAAAATGTGTATAATTTCCTCGTGTAATTAATCGACAAGGAGAAAAGAGTACGTTTCGAATTGCCGTTCATTCCAGTCGTATCGTCTGAAAACTTAATTGCGAATACTTCTAACCCAGACTTAGGAAGGATTAGGATCACACGCAAGGTATACGGTTAGTCGGTGGTGCAGACGCAATGATAAAGACCGACTACTTATTTTTCCAAGTTACAGTAATCCAGCTACTTGGAAGGCGTTACCATGGCCATTATTAAGCTGAATAGCGGTCATCTATCAAACGCAGCACGGGCCACTATAATTTGCGAGTAGCCATGATATATTACCGGTAGATATCAGCACGTCGTTACATCTTTCCCCGGAAAAGTGACTTTTTCCTTCCGCCTCTGTTCACGTCTGCGTGAAAAGAAATTTTCCTAGCTAGCATTGCATTATTTTATTCCATAAATTTTCGACGACACCCTTGTGCACGGTTTATATTAGATAATAGAGCGGTGAGAGACACCCGAACCCTTACCGCAACGAGCGTAATAATCACAGATAGTCCCTGAAACACAATCTTGCCGGTAATAATTCAATTAACGCAATTCCAAGGATTGTCGACACACATCGCTGTCGACACGAATATATACGGGCACGTAGGAACGCGAATCATGGTTCCGCGGCAGAAAGTACCGATCGATCGGCATAATGGGAATTTAATGGTCGTATGAAATCCTGTAAATACACGGTTCTCGCCACTTCTATGTCCCCTTTGCCTCCCTGTGACTCCGCCTCTGCGTCCGCGTCTCGACGCTCGCCTCGGATCCTCGTTTATTTATCTTTCGTTCACGATGCCGGTGCACAGCCTTAATTGGACATCCGTGAAACTCACGGTTTAATCAGACGCCGCTTTTGGATCATCCGCCGAGGCAAAACGACCGGAAAAATTGTTTATGTACGTGCTCGTTATACGACAATTTGTCGTTTGCCGTATGAATCGCACAAAACCAAGCTTTGAGCTCTTTTTATCGTTCTGTTTTGTTAATTCTCCACACCAGCTTCTATCGAGAAAAGGCGGTGCGCATAAAATAATTGGTACGAAGCTTCGAAAAAATCAGGCTAAAGCTTAGAGGACTTAACGAAAGGCTGATGTCTCACGATCGATAACTAGAGGTAATTTCGCCAACAAGGTAATGTACCGTTTCGACAACGATTTCAACGCTTCAAACGCGTAAAAGATTAAAAAAATTGACGAAACCTCTGTCTATCTGATTATCCTTTGAAGTTGTGTCGATAAAAAATCGAAATTACTGGATTTTAAATACAAATTTCTGCGATCCAAGACGGGGGAGTGATAAAGCTATCGGTGGCGCCCGATAAATTGAAATTTCATTTCTGGCTATGAAAATTTCCCGCGATCCATCGTTCATCGATTCATTGCTAACAGTATCGAGGGTACAGGTCGTGCAGGTTGTCGCCAAGTGGAGAGTTTCGAGGCAGAATACGTGGTAAACAAGTTGCCGGAACGGTAACGAAGTCAGTCGCTGCTAAGGGAAGAAACAGAGACGCCAAAAGGGGAAGATGGCAAGTCGTTGTTTAACCGAAGAAGCGACGGAACAGAGAGAAAGGAACCGGGGAGCCAGAAGGCGAACCAACGGAGGAAGTGATAAAGTTTGCTCGCTAGAGAGACTATATTTTTGCGAATCTTTTCTGTCGCGAACCTCGCTCGACGCTCGCCGAGAGGGTCTCTTTGTAATTTTTATTTATGAGACTTCATTATTACTGGCTACCAATCTCCTTCGCCTCGGGGACACCGTTACAAGAATGGAAGGAGTGGATCGGAATAAGCAACGAGAAGCCTGATTCTAGACAAGGCAAGCGAACGAAAGCAACTTTCTCGATCCTACCTAATGAAAGATGATACACAGCGCTGACACGATTTCGAACTTTATCCTACGGTAATAAATAGAAAGGCTATTGCGGAATTATCGTAGAATATCTGAATACGGGATTACACGAATAGCTATTAGATTATGGGAATATATATCGAAGCGAATAGGTTTAGAAGAAAGGAATTCATCGATGATACGGATATCTTTGTTCGTCCAAGTATCTTATCTCAGAAAATATGGCTGGCAATCAGGTTGGAATCTTGGTTCTCTTGGACCCTTTCCGTGACGTCGGTTGTCTCGGATCTGCTGGATTTTTCAATGCGGTTGACATTTTCCCGACATCCAGTCGCGCCGTCATCGTCACACTACACCTCGGAAACGATCCGTGTAATTTTCAAGCAACTTAGTGGAAAGCGCTGTCGACGACCGACACCAGTGATTTATACGCGTTTAGCGACCAATGACGCGAAAAGATTACACGGTTGGCCGATCACGCGAGCCTGCTAGCGCGACCGATTAGCAAACGGGCGCGTGCGCTTGCCTACGCAGCGCAATTTTCACTCTTGCCTAATGGCCCATAACCTTTGACTGGACCGTGTTTACGTGGCGTTTTAAACGACCAGCCCTCTCTTCTCAACTCGTCCCGGTTCACTCCGCTAACGAGCTACCTCGACGATCTCGAGAGGATAAACTCGAAGCGGCCAGTAACTCGCCACCCTCTATCCGACGACTAAGGTCCTACAAAATTGTCTATACGACATACTATATTGAAGTTTCGCGATGCAACTAAGGGTGCTCGAACCACCTACATATGTGTTGCGTGGTTCGATTATCGCGGAAACATGCACAGCGACAAAGTTTTCTCCTCTCGGTCTCCACGGAAACAACGACTAGAGAAGAATTTTTTTTCCTCCGGTTGAATTATCATTTCGCAAGGAGTCTAGCGTTAGCAGAATAAACAGAGCCATAATTTAACCCAACCATTTTCCAAACTTTTGTCCGCCTTTGCGTTATCCTTTGTAACGCTAGCCTCGGTCGGACGCGGCCACTATATCAACTTTACTGTCTTGCAATACGGTTGCCATCCATTCCGTCGGAAGATCCGCAGTTATGTGGTGCAGCTACCGTTCTTTCCTCAAGTATTTCGCCAGGGAGCGATTAAAGGCAATGATTTATACGCTTCGTTTATTCGTTAACGCTGCTACGAGAAAACCGAGTTAAGCTCGTTGCCCGCGAAACGACAGAAATATAGCCACCACGGTGTGCAGCTTCTAAAAAATGTTGACCTTTTTGTCGATGCCTTTCTCAAACTTGCTTCGTCTCGAGAACCTTGAAAACTCACGATAACCTTTTCTCTTTTCACTTTCCTTTTAATCATTCAGGATGAAAATAACTTGGGAGAAATAACGGTGTATTCCTTTAAAAGAATATCGTTGTTTCGAGTTGCATCAACGATACTCTGCGACGCAAGAAAACCATGGACGAAGAGGTAGAGAGCACTGTGCACGCGAAACTGCGGACAGAATAGGACGAGTTGTGGTATTCCCTGAACTACACACAAAGCTACGCTTTTGTTCTCATTTCCGCCTCCACGTTTCAAGTTAATAAACTATTTGTAAACGGTTCATTCGTACGTCACGCTAGATGGTAACACTTCTCGAAGGATAAATAATTCTTTTGTGCTTTCCTCGGTGGTGCATAAAACTTATAAAACGTATAAAACGCAACCGTTCGCTCGAGGCCTTTCGGTGTAAATTAAAATTCATCGGTCGATGTCCCGATGAATTTTTTGAACGCATCTAGCTTTTTTAAATATGAAATCTAATCGTTCTCTCTTATTCTTTGGATAATTTCATCATTGTTCAGAAACTTGCAAACTTTTCAACGTATCGACTCGATACTTGTTCGTTTCGGTATTGTCAACGTCTGGTGTATCTAGTCTGGTAGTTTTGTGATAAACGCGTTAGAAGCATTTTCCCGCGAAACATTTCGATACAAGATTCGACAGGTACGAGTTCTAGAAAGGGTAAGATATCCAAGTACAATCGTTTAATTTATTGCCGGCACAATGACCGGAATATCGCGTCTGCGACAACGAGCATGTAGAACCGATTGCAGCCGACAGTTTCGGACGCAAAGGGTCCTCTCGTCGTTCGCGATTAATCAGCGTGGACATTTCGTAACGACATAGCAACGCAACATCTGCCGCGTGCCTCGCCACTAAACGTCAGTTCAGAACTGCGACTAACAAAAGCGCCAACCATTGTGCTCGAGTGCGTGCAGTTTGGCCGTACCGAGAAGAACGCTGTTCGAGCGTGCGCGGCACAAAATGATCGGAGGGTGTACGCGAGAAAAGAAATCACCGACGCCAGGATGTTTGCTCGTCGAGAGGCTACCGGTTACTCGATGAATCTTGTATCTTATCGTGAGCGTTCGGGTTTATCGAGTGCACCGCTGTCTGAGAAAAACGGGAAGAACAAACCTTGATTAATTTTCCGTTCCGGTATCGACGTTTCGTTCCAAGTCCTGGGACATCAAATGCCGGTAGTAGTGCTTGCTCCTTTTTCTTTTTATAGCTGAAAAGGCAGAATTTAAATCGTCACGAGGAATCCTGCGTTAAAATTTATCAAGCTATAGATGTACTTTTACATCGCGACAAATGACTTTTCGCGCAATGTAAGATGTTTACATCTCTCGTCGAAGGTCGAAATAAAATAGGATGCTCGCTCTTCGTAGCTAACACCTTGTACGAGCTACGGAAAAAATTTTAGTTGGTTCGGTCCGCTAATGCCCTGGTGGGTGACATACGCATTTCTCGTAAAACCTGGTGGTTTCTCGCCAAGATTCAGAATTTCATGCATTTCGAATTCGAGTCGTGCGTCGAAGAAAAACTGCTCTACGATACAACCATCCAACAGACCTAACCACGGCCATACAATTTTTCCTCGTCCACACACGTTTAAACGTTTCGTGCAGGGATTCTCTATGCGTTGGAACTCCGCTGATATCTGGCAAACTGCAAAAAAAAAGCTTCATCGAGGCACAAAAGAAAGCTGTTAAATATTTTTACACCGACCGTAACGTGTTCGAAACTTTCGACACGGGGATTTAATTGTACCCCGGTGAGAATTCAGCACACCGAAACGGTTGTTCGCGTTTAAATTTTTAACTCCTCCTGGTATGGATTATCTCGTTACCGGTGAATTAAATCTATATTTTCGTCCAATTACAACCCCTTTGTTTTTATAAAGATTCGTTGATTACACGGCTTACGCGCATCTAGGAAAGTATCGCAAGAGGAACGTTTCTCGAGAAGTTTGATACGCTGGAGGACATAAATTAAACATTAGACAAAGAATTCGTTGAAACTTGAATCCAACAACTGATCCACGGGCCATACAAGTTTCAGTTGCATCTATTTACAGCGGCACAAATAATTACGCGTTATGCGTGTTCGTTCCCTTAGACTGTTAAAACTTGTTATTTACTCGTTACAAGATCACCGGCGAATAATAACATCGCATTACTGAGATTACTCGGAAGATTTTGAGTTTCGAAACAAGGGAGCGAAAAGTGAGCAAAGAGGAAGATAATTGCTAACAAGAAGAATGTATAATTAACGATTCGTGTTGTACTTGTAAATTAACTCGACAACTCGATTAGGAGATTCGTCGTACGAAAGAACCAAATGCTTCGTTTTATTCTTTCGATACGTGACACGATGACTATGATACGATTTCTGGCACAAACGGTGACCGATACCGTGTTATTTTACAAACTGGTATGTAATCTGGAATAAACGAAACGCGTCCCATCCAAGCACATGGGCATGATAAAATGATAAATTTGCTTTTCAGTACGATTGTACCGTTCTTATGTTTCACGATAGATATCGTTTAACAACGAGTACGATAATACATGGGAATCGAGGTCAGTTAGTTAACAAAAATCCATCCCCGTGTCAGGGTATATTTACGCTCGACTCTTTTCAATCGACGACGACATTACCCAGGGGGAATTCATTGTCCCGCTTCCTGCAGAAATCTCAATCGATGTTGGACAAACAGAAGAAAGGCAGAGTCGATTGAGCCTTGGCGCCGGAACAATTCTCTCGAGAATGTATTTTTCCTTCCGACTGTAATTATGGTCCCCTCTCGAGCTGATCCGCGTTTCTTTATTGGACGAAGAATAATCGCTCGTTCGGACCGTGTTTATCGGATCTAGCCGCAATTATCGGCCAGCATCGATTCTTTCCGACCGAAAACACGTTCTTTCCATTGGATTCCCATGATGGTCCGATCAACCGGCCATACGTAAATCTGTTCAATATTTCCAAGTTTCCTCGAGACTGGATATTCTTAAGAGCAAAGAAGTTTTACAATCTCGCGGAGGACTAGCGTGTCACTCGGAGTCGACAACGGATTTCTTAAAGTCTCGACAGCTTTGAGGTAACGCAATGTATAACTCGATCGAAGCAAAAATCTTAACTTCCAGATAACCTAGTAACCTCTTAAGAGAAACTGGAATAACACATTCCTCGAGACCTTCTATCCGTAAAATTCCTTATGACAGACATAATTGTACGAGGGAGAATATACGATATAGATAACGTTACGAACACCGAGTAGCTATTAATCGAGGAACGAAATCTAGCAAACTTCTTTCTTGCCGATTTTTCGTGAACGAACCGCACGATAGCGTAATGGCCGACTTCCTGGTTCTCTAATGGCTAGAAGTACCCGGGAGGCCAAGGCCTAACACCAGCTACGATAACCCATACGCGATAATCGAGCTGATTTAAGACTGCATGCTTCCGACCATGCAGGAAAACACTTTGATGTTAGGCACACCTTGCAGGTTCTGCAATGTACAGTATCGACTCTGCTGACACTTGGCGTGTCTTTCGGTAATATTTGGTAATTTCGCGTAATTTCGCGTAATTTCGCGTAATTTCGCGTAATTTCGCGTAATTTCCTGCTTCCTCCGGCTGGTCCCGGTATTTCATTCGCGATCCACGTTTGTCATACGTCTCGCGTGACGTTTCGCGTTGATAAACGACCATTTCTACGTCATTATTTTCGACTGTCTGCCACCCGTCAACGGTTATCTTCGTATTTTTGCGAACACGATTCTCTCTGGCTCGAGGGACGTTCGATTGCACTCGATTCACTTGCCCTCCTCCGGGATCTGGATCAGGGCTGGTAAATATAACTGCCACTGATTGTTCCACAAGTTGTTCCTCCTCCCCGTGGAAACGGAAAAAAGTTCATGGAGATTCGTCGATCAGATCCTTTGAAAACAATATTTTATAAGTTACTCGATCGATCTTCTTTCTCATTTCTTCGAGAAAACTTAATTCCAGGGTGACTAGAAAATGGATTTAATCGACTCGTAATTTAATCTGGGAACGAAACGAAAGACCCTTTCGACAAATGGAATCTCTAAGGGAATCGCGGTACCTTTGCTATGTGCGCTCACAGATTAAGCTTGTCATTGTTGTGTAATTAAAAGGAAACATGTCAAAAATGTTCGTATGGTGAATTTTAGAATTTTCGATTTTTCCATGTTATACGGGACGAATGTAGATGTAATTTCGTAGAAATTAAGCTATCTTTGGTCCGAGAAAATCCTCATCATCGTATCCGTTGTTACACGCGACCGGTACAGGTCATAGAGTTCAACGTAACACCATCGTGTAACAACGGAGCGATCGATAATTCATCCAGAGTAGATGCGAGATAACGAAAATCGTAAGCGCCTCATCGAACTTTTATACACGGCTTCCGAAGCCGGTGTTTAGTCTGCCGTGGCGCTGTCGACAAAGATACTGCCTCATCGTACGTTATAAGCAAAAGGTTGAGTATCGATTTAATGACGTGGATCGAGTACGGTGTACGTAATGCCATTGGAATTTATGGTCGACCGTACGAAGAACGCACAGGTGGTTAAGTTTGTCGAATAGATTCAGCCTAGGAACAGGCTAGGCTGTTACGCGCATAAATTTCCCCCTCTATATCGTAAACAGAAATTTTGAAAAATAGGGCAGAAGAATTGTGAAAAAAATCGTAAAAAAAAAAAAAAAAGAAAAAACTTCTTCGGGGGATTGTTTTTCGGAACAAGTCATTTTTCTTGAAATTTATCTATGCAATTGTTTCAACCGAAAGAAAGCACTCCTTTCTTTATCCTTCATGGATATTGAGTTTATCGATAAGATATTATTCTTATCCACAGCGGTATCTTAGATAGAATGTCCGAGAGCGACGAGGTCCAAGCGAGCGCAGAAGTAATCTCGGCAATCGCGTTTCTCCCTCTGGTAACGGTTTTCCACCCGCACCAAGGGCCTCGACCCTTGACCTTAATCTCGTCTCTTCATTTAAAATTATGATCTTTGCGTGTTTATCAATTCGTTGGCACGCGATCGACCAAACGCGATGTATGTACTGCGTTGTGTCGAGGTGTTCCACTTGAATAGGAGGATGAAGTTAATTCTTTCTTTCGTTTTGCTCTCAATCTTTGAATAATGTATTATTCCTATTTGAAACAGACCTCGATCGTGACACAATTTTTCCAACGCCAGTCTTCGATTGGAAAAACGTATTCGAGATTCCAAAGTTAGTAATTTTAATTCAACAATTTTTAATGTTACGCGCGTTTCATCCCATAATTTGGGAAAAGAAATGGCATTTTTATTGTCATCCCTGAGATTAGGTGGTTCGGCAGGGATTTGAAATTTCATATAACTCGCCGGTCTCTAGGGCTGGCAAGATCTTTTCGAGCGTGCGGAAGGGAAAACCCACGAGAATTCCTCTCGGAATCGTAAATAACTGGTGGCACGCGTTATTCAGCGAACCTTTCCTACTGTTAGATAGCTTTTCAAAGATATCAAGTGGCATCGTAACGCTATTCGAGACCTTTCCGATCTAGAAACGATCGAGTTGACCGGGATAGTCGATGTCCTTCGAACCGTAGCGGCGTAAACTCGCCCTAAAGGACGCTTCATGCGGTACGCAACGTTTCGTAATGAGAAGCGTTCGCGTAGGAAATGCTGAAACGCAATTTCAAATGGCTTGCACATGCCTGAGAAACTAAGTCAAAACTGATTAAACATTAGGTCGTCTCGGTATGAAATTGAATCAGAAGTAATTAGACGTTAGAGGGATAATGGCACCGAAACGAAAGGGGAAATGCCCGCCCGGAATGCCTTGCAATTAACGTTGCGCCGAGAAAATGAAGGGACGAACGTTGTCATGGAACCACCGAACGAGCGCGAAACCACGATTTTTCTTCGACGAACGTCTCCGTAATATTTTCTACGAAAATACCTTCTTTCGTTCCAATTGTTGAATCTTCTAAGAAAAAGCAGCGTTTGAAAGTTTTATCGCAGCAAACTTGGGTAGATAACATTGATCGTTAATTATGGTACGCGTGTAGGATAATAAAAAAAAAAATAAATAAATAAATAAAATTGAATCGACCAATACTTCTGTAAGTATACAGATTGAGTTATCCGAAGTGAAATCAATAGGTAACTCGATCGATTCGGTGAATAATTGGCGTTCCAATTCTGTTGGTCGCGTTATGCATACATCAACAAGTTAGAAGCACGTGTTCAAGAATCTCGACCATCCGTGACTCTATCAACTTAAGGAGTCTAAATGAATGCTGTAGTTGACGAAACTCGGTGCATTCGCTACCAACTTTGCGCATTCTCGAAACCTCAAAGAGCCAGGCACGAGATGTCTGAAAATTTACTCTCGACGAAGCAGATATCCACGCGTTCGAAACGATATTAACAAACATTTGACCCTCTTCGATTGGAATTGGAATAGCTATTAAAGTGGTTTTCGAATAAAAAATTATTTAAAACTGTTGGCAGTGATCTTGGAAAAAAACTCGACAGGCTTAACGAGTTCGAAGAGCTTGAAAAGTTCGAACAAGAAAGGGCTCGAAAGATCTCGAAAACTTGAAACTTTTTAAGAACTTTGAAAATGCAAGCACATGGTTCTAGAAATCGGTCCTTCGAAGGCTACTCGAAATATTAAAGCTGAGACGTTCAGGACCGAAGGAACTCGAGATTCGCCGAGATACAGTCGAGACTGTGAGACCCGGAAACTTTCCAGAGCTTATAAAAAGCTCCAATTTTGAAGGAGCGTACAGTTTGGAACTCTGGACGTACGATGGAAAGGATTCGAAGCGTTTCAGGTCCATTGCTAACAAAGGGTGCCAGGACGCGCACGCATACACAGGGCGACGAAACGCGCCTGGAATCAAGTGACAATAGACGCGCCAGGAAATTGAGTTGGCACTGATTAGACATTGCGGGCGTGCCGTCATGCCGCGACGGTTCGTTGGAATCTACTCCTGCATACCCAGGGAGTCCAATTCCAGCTTGGAGCCCGACCGATATTATCCCAGACTTTAAATCAACCTACCGGAGACCGGAGACCGGAGACCGGAGACCGGAGACCGGCGAACCTTTAAACTACTTACTCGAACCAAGGTATCTACACTCCACACTGTGTCGACCTATTGCTCTTTCTTTTCATGGACGGCAGACAAAAACTGAAGGGTTTTGTTTGCCGATACAATGGAAGTTTTTAATAGGAACGAAGCTACGCGTGGCATAAATTTCTGATCCACCTCGTCGCGGATGTTCCGGTAGTCGTTCTACGATTTCCTTTATTTTATGCATTCTTTTCAAAACGTAAACAGATTCATGCAACCAGACAGAGTAATTGGAAACAGACAAATAGTTGTGAATGCGAAAGAGTGTTTCACGATGCACATAATAGGGTATGATTTCATTTCCGTCCGGAAGAAAAGTTGCGAGGAACAGCGAGAAACAGCGAGGAACAGCGAGGAACAGCGAGGAACAGCGAGGAACAGCGAGGAACAGCGAGGTACGTTGCCGTATATTGCGGTAGAGCTAGACGCATTCTTTACGAATACAAACGTATACAGTTTATGCATCGTCATGAATACGCGTGTCACACACCGTGGTAAAGCTGCACGCGTTTTACGAAGCTTGCGCCACCATCATAATTTTCGTTCCAATATTCTTTTGTTAGGTATGTATTCATGTTTTCCAGTATCGAACGTAGAAGCTTTTACGACTGCTTTGCTTCCGTGTTAGCTCGAAAGCTATTCCTCCTCCAATAGCCTTATAATTTTTCCTTAAATGCTAAGAAATATATTTTCCATACAAAACGTTAGCAACGGTACATATATGGAATGTTACTCGATTAAATGTGAATATCGTCGTTGGTGTGTTTCGATATTTCTGATCCGTTATTTGCATGTTGAGCACACATTGGCAACCACGAGATACGCGTCCATGCACTGTGACGAGCGAAATGCACATGTTTGTAACTGTTTAAAATCATGAATCTTGTCTCGTGTGCAACAAACAAATAAAACCAGCGCAATACGTATTCCAACCTTTACTTTCAATGATTCATCAATTTTTTAGAAGACAATACGAATGTTTAAGAGCGATACAATTTTGATATATGTGTCAATTACAAAATGTTTTTCGAGAAATATAGGTAATGCGTGTATTAAATTTTAATAAAACCGCTATCGCGATAAGAATTATACATATTCCACATAGGTCGGAAAAAATGATCGGTGCGTACAATTTCCGGGCGTACACGGCATCGAATTCTTCGCCAACCGTCGTTAATATTCCACCGATCTTCATTACTGTCTATTACTACGATTCCAACCGGGTAATGCGCTCGCATTTCACACGATATGGAAACCCAAGAGTTGGAAGCTTCGACAACCTCGAGTAAGATAACCCTGCAGGTCGAACTTCGAACCGTTATGCCGATAACGAAAACTCGTTTCCGTAAACCGATGTCCTCCTCCATCCCTATGCTGGATGACTGTACTTACTGCTTCAACCCTTACGTGAATTACCCGGATTTTCTCTCGTCCTTCGTTCAAATATCCATCCTTCTTTCGTTCGAATTTACGTACACACAACCGATGTATTCAACTTTTTCTTTATCTTACTTTTTGGTCGATTCAAGAGTTTAAGATCTTAACGCGTTCGATAGTTATGGAACCTTGGAAAACTCAGAAATTAGACAACGGTCGAAGCCATAATCTCGTAACCTCTATTCGACGGAACAAACCGATTCACCAAGGCTTTCAAGATAGAAACACCAAGGGAACAAAAATCATCCCGCAGCCTACAGTGCGGAAGCATAGGCTGGAAGTTGCGGTGAATAGCGACCGGTGCGACGATCGGATTTCCTCGTATGTTTGGCGACCGTATTTTTTCCACGATGAGAGTACAGACCAGCTAACAGAATCCCCAACTTTGGTACCGCGCCAAATTATTATCCTCCAGTGTGCTTTACATTGTGCCCGATCGAGTGGCTCGACGCCGTGACGCTGTCACCGTATAACCCGATTTTCGCTCACGAACCAAATGTTCGACAAAGGATCGTGTAAACTTGTGAAATCGTCTGAATCCCTGCAGAACCTTGAAAAACTTCCTTCGAATCGCGTCATTCGAAAGTAGTCTGACATTCCTGTGTTGCGCGCCGTACAGCAATACTACTCACAGTAGTATTACACCGCGTAGTCAGACCAGTCCAACGACACTGGCAGGGTGGAAAGCGTTTAAGAACGTGTCGATCGAGAAACAACACAAAGGCTAATACTACACAGAATAACCACTTAACTGCCACTTTATTGTACATATTTTTACTACAATTAAAATTGCGTAATACTGTAAAATAGAAAAAACTAAAAATATGCAGAGTACTTGATCGAGTATAAATCAGCGTGTTTCGTCGCAGACGTGATTATTGATTCGACAAATTTACTCTCTCCCATTCGTCGAGTATGTTTTATTGCAAATTAATTTCTGTTTATCGGAAAACAACAATTGGGCACCATATTTCAATGGTTTGATATTTCGGGATGCCCACAGGCCGTGTAATAAACAACGACCCCGATCGTTATCTCGTAATAAAGCCCGAGATTCGAACCGCTCCGAGAAGAAAAATTTAACTACAGTCCCGTGATCGTTAACATCGAATTATATAAACGTTCGACTCGTTTCAAAAATCGAAACGAAAATGTTGACGGACGAAGGGAAAATTTATGAATAGAGATTTTCAATCGTGTACAGCATTCGGTAAAGGGGACAAAGAATGATTCAGTTCCGTAATGGAATATCAACGCATAAGAATTTCGTGGAATTTCGTGGAATTTCGTGGAATTTCGTGGAATTTCGAATTACGAAATAGGGAACAAGTCAGCTAATCTCATTTACGATTCGGTTTGCATTCATGAAGGCTGCCCGGCTTCGTAAACTGTGCCATTCGAGTCATTCATTAGTGTCTCGTTGCTTCTACTCGTTGAAATTTACTTTCGGCATTCAGCCTCGCCTCGTCCGGTCGTTTCCTCTCGAACAGGAACATTGCTGCATCGAGTCGCACAATTGTTGATTAATTGTTCGCGTATACTGACAAACTTTTGGAAGCGAGGCAAGCAAAAGGCAGCGAAGTATAGCGAAAGGCGTACGTTCGCAAACAGCTTTTCGAGAAGATGCTCGTTTTACGGAATCAATAGTTGTATCGCTGTGTTGACTACGGTATTCGTTATTATTGTTCCTGTTACCGATATTTCTCACAACTCCCTGTAGTAATTACTATCGATTTTATAGTGCTTCCGAGTTGCTTGGTCTCGCTTACCATCAACAAACTTTTCTCATAAAAATAGCGTTCCTATTAGATTTAATTGTTCGATTCTATGTCCTTTACGACAAGATGGTAAAAGGGACTTTTTAGTTTTTTAGGTTTAACGTTTCGTACGATGCCGCCAAGTCACAAAGTAGCCATAATTTGAAGCGAAACAACAAGCGGGTAAAGATCGCGTACGCTTCGTTCTCCCGTTTCGACCCTTCTTTCTTTTTCGTCCCCTGTTTTAAGAACAAGGGTTTCTTTGCGAGGTACACGAACCTTTTCGCCCTTTTTTCATCCCTTCGCAGCAGTGTCGGGTTCGTTATGCCAGCGAGGTTTCAATTTCCAATATGGAACGGATCAATTTGTATCCGTCGCTGGTTTCGCCTCTCTGCTTCAACTTTGTCGATGGTGTGTATGTCTCCTAACGATTGAAACCGCCTGGTGGATCACTCAAACTACCGTCAACCATACCACCGACTCGTTACCGGATTAGGAACTCCGCGAATCACCCTCTGCATACTGCTGAATACGATGCAGAACCGCGTGTTCGAGTGGTGTATTCGTGTGTGCACGAGTGGCTCCGCGTAGCGTGTATACGAATCTTCATCCTCGTTTCAGCGTGCCCTCTTCTTCAACAAACCTGTGTACACTGGCGTCTAGTCGATATTCGTCGAGGGATTCGCGATATCGGATTGGAGCACGTCTACGGGATCCCTTTCTGTCTTTTCCCTTTATTCCCAGTTTCTCCATAGATACGGATTTTCGTATCTTAGCCTCGCTTTTGAAATATCTTCGAGCAACTTGGGAAACGTGTTGACGTCCTGATCCCGAAATCACGTAATATTACACGGTACCATCTCCGTTCCGTATTTCTATTTCGGCGCTTATTATTACCGCAACATCCTTTTCGATACACTTATTTCTATTACCGCGGGAATTCCTTTATCTTTTTTTTCTTTTTTTTTTTCTTTTTTTT
>SMSQ01004925.1:0-77732 GCA_019453375.1 Ctenoplectra terminalis | reverse complement strand
TTTTTTTTTTCTTTTTTTTTCTTTTTTTTTCTTTTTTTTCTTTTTTTTTCTTTTTCGCGAATCCTTAAATTATTTTATACCCCAGAAATTCCTGTTTACTCATCGTCGGCGTTTTATCGTTGCTGGAATTCAGTCTGGAATCCTTCCCCCTCCGTGGTAGAATTGCTTCTTCGATGGTGAAAATTTTTCTAAGGACCAATTTCAACGCGATACAGCGTACGCTAGAAAAGTATTTCCCCAGAGAAGCACGAACAGGGATAGATTTTCTTCGCTGCTAATTCGGAATGTACATTGTTTGTGGAAGTAGCTGTAAGAGAAAGAGAACCGCCTAACAAACGTCCAGGGTAGACAGGCGGTGAATAGGAACCGTTATGGAGAAAGTGACCGCTAGCCACCACTGACTGACCACGATGTACACAGATACGATTACCGTTGTTCCGATTATTCGTTTCTAGATGCTTTAGTTTAGAGCCTCGCTATATCATGGGGTATTACTCATCAACATCAAGAATGATGGCCGTAACTCGAGCATGATCTATCCAGCAAGGAGATCAATGGGATACTCGCGGTCAAACACAGTTCGTTTGAAAAAAGATAAAATCAGAGCAAGCCGACGCACCATTCGCGCTATTATCAGCCGCGCCAGCAGGTACTTAACCGCAGGACGAGTCAAGTATCTGTTGGTTGTGCGTTGGAAAGTTTCTAATTTATTTACTCGAAGAGAAACTTTAGCCACGACCGTGGACTCGAAGACCGCTTTACGGTACGTAAGTGTGAGGATAAAGCTGCGCTGAAACGGGACTATAAAACACACTGGGCCGCATAGATTTTCGAGACGCTTGACGCATCACCGAGAGAATTAAATCAGTTTTGTTGCGACAATAAACGTGCCACTCTCTATTAATAATTCATGCAGTCGACAGTCATTTCGAAGTTTCGTTCTGTCAGGTTCGAAGCTGATTTCGTGAATTCTTATCTTAAACAAGACGAGAGATTTAATCTTTTCGCACCTACTATTGACCGAGACTTTTGAAGCGAGCGACAGTTATTTAGAATGTTTTACGATATAAGTATGCGAGCAACAAGTTATCGTCTGATTCTATGGTACCAAGAGTCCTCGAATTTAGTAACGCCCTATCAAGCACGAATGCTTCTATTTCAGATCGTGCTTCGAGTGTAACGTTTCCCGAAACGTCTTTCGCTCCGTGGTAAATCGTTGTATCGTAAACCCAATTACGCCTCATAACGTATCCAACTGTAAAAACGTAAAGAGCACTGTGACGAGAAACGTTATAATGCGTTGTTAAAACAGCGGAATTTCTCTCGCGATATCCGCAAGTACAGAGACGTTTTGATAAATGGCCCTTCGCGCAATAATTGTTTGCCTGTTCGTGGAAAATTTACGACTGGGTAAACAAGAAGGATGAAAATCGGATAAAAGAAGGATAAAAGAATGATAAAAGAATGATAAAAGAATGAAAACTGAGTAAGCAGAGGAAAAGGGGAACGTGAAATTCGTTTTCAAAAGACCAGTTTATGAGACAGGTGTTACTTGTACGCCTCGTTAATACGTTTCATCGTAGCTACTTTTCAACATCGCCACTTTTATACGTCGTTCTCTTTTTAAAATTCATCGTCTATCCAACGTTAGTGGCGCATTGTCCGTTTATAAAATAGTCTTTTAAAAATACTCCGAGCAGATAAAATTAATCAAGGATGCGCGTATGAGAGAAACCAACCTCACTCTCTACGACTCTACTTTACGCTTTCAATTTTCTTGCGATTCTTTTCTTTTTCTTTCGGCGTAACAGTTATCGAGAAACGTAAGCAAGGCGAGAGAGAAGAAAAGAAAAAGGGATAAATCTGTGTCGCATGAGTCAAATGTACGAGACGCGTGACACTTCTCCGCTCCGTCTTATACGGTTTCAGGTTCATTCGAGACATTTTTTACTGGCCGCTTCTCACTCGGCAGATATATAAAAATTCAATTGCCCCTGGAAAAAGGAGAATACTGTCCTGCCTCACCTATCTAGACCGAGCAAAAGTTGGCCGATTTCCAAGCCAGAGAGACGAATACTCAGCGCGCCACGGATTCCGTTTTTCCGCTCCTCTATTTTTTTCCGACCAATTCCGTGAACGGAGACGTCGCTCTGTTTCCAACAACCACGATTCCTGATTTTTCCGACGTATTCGTTCGTTGTTCCGCTACTTTGCGTATGCACCAAGCATCCTTTTCACCAGTTATTCTCTGAAATATGACACGCGTCGCGATCCCGTTCGAGTATCGTGCATTCTACAATTTCGCGCGTATCACTGTTGTAACGAAGCGTAAACACGTTCCTCGTTTTTCATTTCATTGATCCAAAAAGTGACGTATTAGCTTGCTCGTCATTGGTGAGTAAACAAGAATACGTGCAAACAACGTTCTACGATTCGACGCTGTCGATGGTGATTCGAATCGAATTAAAAAACGACGATAACTAGTACAGAAAATAAATAACAATTTGAAAACATATAAATTCCAAACAATTTTATCGGGTTATTTTTTAACGTTCGTTACTGTTACGCTCGATAAAATTGGAAATTTACATTCTATAGTATTCATAAACGGGAGACACGATTTCCAGGTACGGAAGAATGCGAAGTCTGTCGTCGTTCCATCCTCGAGACCGCGAATTTCCTTCATTCTCGGATAAAAGGTCTGTTAGGTGAGTGAAAAGTGGTCGACCGTGAAATATCCAAAGAAGAATACCCGCAAGGGTCTCCTTTTGACAGCGTTCACAACTCGACGCGTATCCAAAGACAAACTGTAGGGCAGTTCTCGATAAAGGAACGCGGAAAATGGTGGTAAAACGTGCAAAAAGATGAAAAAAGGGAGAAGAGGGTTAGGCGAGGACGTAAAGAAGTAGAGAATGTCGATGAACATACATTGTCACGCGCCGTATTCGGCTACGCTTGCTGCCAAATCCTCGAACGATTCACGAGAGACACGATCCGCGTTAGGCGAGTCTTTTACTCGACAAAAGATTTATTTGGTAACTTATTTTGCTCCTTGTTTTCGTCGCAAGCTTTTATGTATATATACATATACGTATAATCCGTAGGTTCTGACTCGGATCTCGAGGTCTCCGCGGTGCAAGAAAAATACTCGTTAGCATTAATATCGAATGAGAGAAAGACGTTACCTCGAGAAGGTCGGTAAGGTAAGTTTAGCGGTATTAAATCAAGTCGAGAATGATACGAGCGATATAATTGTAGGGTAAAAGGAGCGAGGTTCGTTTTGTTTGTCATCTTGCGATCACTCAAACTTCGCAAAGTTTTAAGCAACCTATTGACACTCGGAACGTTCTTCCACCACTTGTACACGAATTGGATTGTTCGGTACTAAACGTTTCTTCGTTTTCTGCTTTCTAAATTAGTTGGACGATCGATAATCTACGTACCGAAACAGTTACCATAGAAATCGTAGAAACGATACGGTGTGCAACATTGTCGGAACAAGCTACCCGATAAATAAACTCGGCAACAACGAAGAGAGGGGAAGAGTGGCGAGGAGAAAGGTAATCGCGAAATGGTATGAGAGTCGGAACGAAATGAAATGGAGGCTGTGTTTAAGAGCGAACTGAATCAATAGCTCTACCCTGTGACCCATAGGCCAAATGTAGGTCATACCGTGAACCCTTTCTTTCTCTCTCCCTCTTTCTATCTATCCATCCATCTATCTATCTATCTATCTATCTATCTCTTTTACTTTCCGTTTCTCTCCGACAGCCCTCTCATCGTTTCTCTTACGGTGTTAGTTTCCCAGTAGAAGGTGTATGGTATATTATTGCATCGGCTATTGCCGCTTGCTCGTTGGATGGATGTTCCATGGATGGTCCAAAGTCGACGCTGCTGCACGCTAGCAATTAATGCATATTTGACTGGGAACATCGGCAAATGTCAGTTACGATCCCCAAATACCTATTCTCTTGTACAATATATTCGCATAAAAGGAAAGTCAGGCTTAGATGGGTGTTATAATTCGTCTCAGCTCGAACAATGTCCAAGGATGAATATCCTTATGGCCGGAAGAATAAAGATTTCAACATTCCTTTCAACATTCCTTATCCGAGTGAAACGATTAAAAGGTAACGATGCTATTTATCTGGTTGAATTTCCTCGATAGAAGCTAATCGTTCCCAACGTTTACGAATTTTTCTACCCAACGTACCATGTTTGTCAAACGGTGCGTTCAAGACGTTCACGCGTTCATCGTCACGCCTAAAAATCTCCTGCCATTTTTCTTCCATTATAACGTGTTTAGCGGGCAAAGTTGGAAAGATCGACGACGTTATCGTTCTCTGGGTTGAATCGGAAGAAGCGATGCTTTCAGCGTTTAACATTTAGAATCCATCCTCTTTTGGTATCTTCTCCGTCACGAGAAAGAGAGAGAAAGTTACCATCAGTCACGCGGCGCTACGATTTTTCCAACGCGACATCGTTATTTTTCTTTTGACAAGAAAGAACGACATCACCGTGCCAAGCTGTTTAGAGCGATAGCGACGTTGTCTTTGCTAATTCAATTCAGAAACGCGGACATTGGCTCGAAACGAGTAATACGATAGAATTGCGAACAGAATTCATCCGGTTCTGTTTCGACAACATGTTTTTGCTAAACTCCTTGCTACTCTTGCTCCCTGGACCGAGTATACAATCCACTCTCGTACATCGCGATTTAATATCGACGCTGCAAACAGCACACTGGTGCGACGGGTACTCTCGAACAAACTCCGAAACTAAACGTAACTAGTCGCGCGCGATAACAGCGAAATTAACGCGTTATGTCTGCGGTACAACGTTACAGCGGTGCAACGAAAGCAATCGCATCGTGTACGGTAAATTCGTCCATCATTGATACCGGAAAACGAGCCGGAAACAAGCCGGAAACAAGCCGGCCAAAAATAATTGGCGTTAACAGCGACAACGACGATATTGTGCCCGATAACAAAGACCGCTGGTTAAAGCGAGCCAAAGTTTTTCCAACGAATTGGACGAAATGCGATTGGTCGCGGTTCGAGTAAATTAGCAGTTAACAAATTAACAGTGTCGCGGTGTACAGAGACAGGCGCGAACGAAACGCAAAATTGCCACAGCCCATGGATTCCTAACATTTCCTGCCGATTGAAATACGCCACTCTCCCGTCCAACCCTCCACCGTTCTACGCTTCCAATAGCAAACCTATTGATTATCCGCTCGCGTTCCTGCAGTGCTGTCCATTTGCTGGCTGATTCATTATAATTGCAGCGTCGAAATGGTCACCTAGGACCGGTGTGCACGCCGTTCCATTCGCCCACGAACCTCAGCCCCCGTTTCGAAAAATCGACCGTTCTTTTTCTCCTCGATGCTGCGAGACGATTCTCTTCCGATCTCTTGCGTTCGCTCGCGAGTCCAACAGTTAGAGTTGAAAATATACTTCGATTTAATTAAAAAGACTCCAATATTCCAATACTGAACGGATAGAAAGGTATCTGGCCGTTGAGGCCAAGGTTACTTATTTATCCAATGCATACAATTTGATGAAATTATCCAACGTTCTTATTAATTATTTCCATATAACAAACATCCAGGAGTATAGAAAGCGTGGGTCACGAGGATCCTGGAATATTATTATGATTATTAACATCGCCATTCGACCGAACCTACGAACCGACCATACGAATCGGGTCAACGAATAGTTATGAATAATATATTTATGCAATTTTTGCAAGCGGTTGCGCGGCTCCGCGATCCAGCGATTTTAACGCAACGCTGACCCACATTCCTGTCCGATTAAACACTTCGCGGCGCGTTGTTAAATTTATTACGGAAACAGTGGATAGCCGTGTTTTGCCTTGGCGAATATTTGCGCTGGAATATTGACATCGTTATCGCTGGGAGTCGGCGCGAATTTACCATTGTCGCCACGCATAATCTCGTTCGCGAATGTAAATTTAAGATACTCCATCGGCTCCGTATTGCTTTCAATGGTTTGTTGGTGAGCCGTGCGAAAAAACGAGCTACGCGTCAAGACACTAATTGGAGCGCTGCAAATATAAGCGCAATTTATGCGATCAGCGTACGCGATTATCGATTTTCCCGTTGAAAATTTTATTCCGAACAATGACACGGAATAATGAACCTTGCGTTAAAACGATTCCTCTCACGCCACTTTGAAAAGCTGTCGATACGTAAACGGTATCGTCCAGTGGCTACCAATTGTTTCGGCTGGTATTTGTAAAAATTTTTTCCCCAAACGTATTCCACGATAATTTATGGTTGTTTGGAAGAAAAACAGAAATCGTTTATTTGCCGTTCGAAAATTATAGCAGCAGATCTTGTTTCGTTGATTTTGCCGGAACGTTGGCAAACTTAATCTTGTTTCATAACCGAAGTATTTATCCGAAAGAAACCAAACTTTTTACCCAGTCGAAAAATAGCTTCTTTGGTTACTTAATCATTTCTAACTGTATTCGCAAAACTAAGAACCGAGATTCATACCGAGAACATAGGGAACGAGGGAGAGATTGAAACTTTTCAAAACTTCACGATCTCGTGTTTCCATTGAAGACGACGCGAGTTTCGATCGATCGAAAATTCCGGTTTCCAACTAACCAAACTCAGAGACCTTGGATTTGTTCAAATTACGATACATTGTCTCGATGTTTCCCGAACGGTGGTCAAAGTTTACTCGAATCCAAAACGAGAATCAACTGCTAACACGCTGAACAAACTGCATCGTAGTTCGGTCCTAGTCCCAAGACAGCGACCAGCGTTGAGCAAGAGAATATTTCGCGCATCGACGCTTCGTTAACTGCATCCATGGCACACCACGCAAGCGTTTTCCCTGTTAATTCGTTACACGATACAACCGTAAAGGAAACCGGTATTTCGCGCGGCATCGTTGTGGAATCGTGGTGGAATCGCGGTGGAATCGCGGTGGAATCGCGGTGGAATCGCGGTGGAATCATAGTGGAATCGTAGTGGAATCGTAGTGGAATCGTGCGACGACGCTCGATGACCAGCAACGACTCGACGAGCAATCGCGCCATGGCATCGAAGGTAATTAGTAGCTGCCTAGACGCACCGGAAATTACCGTGTCCTCCAGAATATCGCGCAATCCCTGTAGCGTATCTATGCAGTCGTTAGCACGACTCTAACGGCGTACAACGATTACGAGTAAGAAGCTCGCAACGTGAAACATCCCCTCCGTTTATCTCTTCACTTCGACCCAATTTCCGCGAATTTCCAAATGTTTCCTTTGTCGCGAACATCTCGAGTCAATCCGATCGTTAGCGATTTAACGATGCAACGTGGTCGTGGGACCGGTGCCGGTCTCTTACCAGCCCTTATCTGCTCGCTAACCTGTTCGTTGCTCTTTTCGTTTCCACTCGCCTCTTCTTCTATCGGCATGCATTCGAGGCATTGTTAGCGCGCAGACGAGCCCTCCTTTTATCTCTTCTTCTGTTATTCGCTCACGCTGCTCCACCACCCGCGCCTCGTTTCGATCCTTTTCTCCTTTTGTCTTTATCCACTCGCGAGAACGACGTTCCGTCGGTATCAAATTGATCGAACGAGAAGCGCCTTAACGACGTGCCGCGTGTGACGAAGCTTCGTTTCATCGACGATCGACCTCTTTTCCAAGTTCATCGAAAATAATTACAACTTTAATAAGACTTTATCTTTTCGGCACAACATCTTCCATTTTATATCGCTATAAATACCAGGTAGTCCATCTAAATGCTTCGAATTACCACATTGGCGTAAGTCGATGTTGTTGGAACCGCTTCCAAGAAACGAATGTAACGAGATGCATCGACAACGGTGTTTTATTCGAAAACATATTCTGTTATTTAGTATATCAACATTTTTTTTCGAGACCGCAACCTCCACACTGGAAGCGACGATGGAAGCCTTTGGTATAAACGAAACAGGAAGCGTTAAAATACTATAAGCAGGTACAAAGCGTAGGCGAACGATCGACCGCCAAAGGATCAGTATCCTTCGTTCGCGGTGTACGAGCTGACGTAATCGGGAACGTCTTGTTCCTGTTGTACGGTAACCTGGTGATCGTGAACTCCAACCTGACCTTGACCACTATAGACACCGGCCGAGTGGTCGTTCTTGCCGGAAGTGTGTACCACGGCATGAAATCCATCCTTGTCGGCGCGGTAGTTGACCACTCGAACGTTGCCACCCGGCTCCTTCACGCTGTACTGGCCAGACACGCTATTTCCTGTGGAAAGGAATGCTCGTTGGCGAACGGAAACCGTGGAATCAATTCCTCAACTAGCAACGAGACTCGTAATCGAATATTAGAGAAATCTCGCCAACAATGATTATTATCATAATAACGACGGCGAATAACTCAACGTCGCCAATGGAAATTAACTCAATATCGCGAGTCAAAGGAAACTCTCTCCTCCTTATTTGTGTACCCGATCCCTCCGTCTTTTCCGCATATTCATGATGCACGTCCAAGCGAATTTCTCCCACGGTTCGAGCTGCCTCTGCTTCTATCCGCGCACGAGTTCGCGCGGTGAAATTTGCACGAGCGACGCTCTTGAAGGAGCTTGACCGTGCAGAAAAGTTTCTCCACGCGACGTGTCGCGGCAAGAAAGAGAGACACCCAATCTCGTCCACGCGCCTTTCCCTCGCTCACCGTCTCGTCTCTCCTTCTGAGCATGGAAATCTCCAGTCCGATGGTCCTCGACGCCGTATGAAAACTCGTACTTTGGTTGCGCTACATAGTCCAGCGCATAATCCTGCCCGTGCAAATCGTTCGAACTGTCCTCGTGATCCACCGCGTACGGCACTTTCACCTCGAACACAGGCCCCTCGACCGGTCCGTGAAACTGCAAATACGAGCTGGCCAGTGAACCGTGTTGCACCGGGTCCTGTTGCCCGTGAAAAGTCTCTCCTTCCAGGGATATCATGCTGGCTCGTGATCGATGGCTCAAGGCCAACGCGATGGTCAACGCGATATTGACCTGCGGCACAAAAAGTCACCTTCGAAAATATCTCCTAACTCGACGTTTTCCTCTGCCTAAATCTGAAGGACTGGTCGTTGAAACATTTACTGTTTATCGACACCGATAAACCTGACGCTTGACGATTCGACTTTTCAACGAACACGTGGTTCTATCTTTACAACCTACGAAGAACTCGATTAGATATCGTATAGCTTCGTGTACATAATTGCTCCGAGCGAAAGTAACCGACGATCTTGAACCCATGCCGGATGGAGAAATGCCAACCCGATGAAATTCTGACCATCGTTGATCCTTCCATCGCTTTTATTTCTTTTTTTCCACAACTTTTATATAACTATACAGCTAATGACCGTTGAATCAAAACTGCACGCTCAATGTCGAGAAATTCGATATTTTGGAAACCAAATACGATTCGATCCTTTAATTATTATGACTACGTATGTATGTAGTTGTATCGAATAGAATTGAACAGCGATTAAAACAATCCAATAGATTGCTGCACTTATAGCGACAAATTGAATTTCCAAGACAATGAGAGAGAGAGAGAGAACAGAAGAGAAATGAGAGACAAAAAAAATGAAACGAGTGCACCAGTTCGAGATATCCCAGTTTTAATTACGCCGATTGATAGCGCACAAGAGTTAACTTCCAATCCAAAAACAAACTCTGCTTGTCCATTATACAAACCAATAAAAGTTTCGCGTTTCATCATGGATTGAAATTCGATTCTTTTCGGTATTTTTATGTACATTTCACTTTATTTGTTAGTTTATCATGGCAAACAGAATTATTGAAAACAATTAAAAGAAAAATATCGACAAGAATACTGAAGAAATAGAAACAAAAATACAATGAATTACAAAACTGGCTCTGATATATTAATTTATCCCGTTAGAACCGGTTGGTAACGTCCCATTTGCAACGCTGTAACGACTGCTAATGCGTGTTAAAGTTCAAACGAAAAAAGCTGCAGGAAACAAAAAATGGCAAATAGTTTTAATTACGCGATGCGAATGTTTCACGTACAACAAAACTATACGGTTCTCGAAACCGTGATACTTTCTTCTTCGACATCGTCAATTTTCTCAGAGTTATCTATTTATTTCGTTTTCGAACGCTCGTGGCTTTTCTCAACCAGCAATTTCCTCGTTTACCCGAGTTGATTATATTTTTTCAAAACACTGTAAATTTGAACAATTTTCAAAGAAACTGGTTTTCTTCCCATTTAGTTTTCTCCAATTTTCTCTTGCACTCGTTTCGAGAGAAAAAATTAACTTTCCGACGAGCACTTTCTCCCGCTCCTCTTTTCCTGTTCCCTGCTTCTTTCGTCACTCGATTCTCTCGAACCAGTTTCGAAAGTTTCCTCTCATATACTTTACCTTGATCCTCGTGTCTCCCATTATGGTATTTAAGGCTGCCAGGTAAGAACTGCCGTTTTACAGCGTATCTTCTAGGCTTTTATACCATCGCAATGCACATTCTGCATACACGTCGCTCATAAATATACCGCTGGTGAATCCAGCAGTTACATCGGTGGTTTCGTGCGTGTGCGACACCTGCGTACACACCGGTGATTTTCGCTCGGACGTGATCGGTCTGACCCTCTCTCCGCCGATGCTCCACCATCATCGCATTCGGAGTCGCTGCAATTGTACCGATTGTAACCCCCAATTTCGGACGATTTTGTAAATTCTTTGCTCGAAAACAAGAACGACATTTCTCTTTTTTATCGAGTTAAAACGCGAAAATTCTATCGGACGATCATACGAGGATCCGAATGATCTAGATCGCATGGTATCTTCGTAAAGCATTTAATTTCCTCCCGTTGAAAATTATCGACCGATCTTAGTCGTGGTGGCTTCTTAACTTTTTAGAAAGCGACACCGAACGGCTTCGTTCCTTTTCAAAAGCACGAAGCCTAGTGTCGCTGGACGACGCCAGGGTCAAATAATCCGCTTACTCCGTTCGAGCTAGGATTTATTTCGATTCTTAACCCCTCGAGAGACTCGGTGCTTGGATTGAATCGAGTCGGATCTACTTTAAATGCCTCGATTTCCGACAGTTTTTTTTTTTTTTTTCTTTTCTTCGCTTAAAAAGCTGCCTGTCTCGTTCCTTTAATAGTTCAGTTTAATTCCTTTATTGGGCTGTTTGTTCGAGTTTCAAATACCTTCGCGAGAAACGTTGGTTATCCGATTGTCCGTTCCAGCTTTGAACAATGGACTTGCATCTTTTAAAGTACCATTGCGCAAATCTTCCGAGACTGTTTCCGAATTATCTGGCAAAAGTCTCAATGATTAATCAGATCTCGACTTTGAAACGAGATCATCGCTACCAATCAATGTCAGCTCGATCCTCGATTTCGTTTGTTCGTAGCCAAACTAGGAGTTGCTGCGAAACGTTTGAAATCTTTAGGGAAAAAGAATTCAGCGAAACTTCTATGAATTACGCGTTTGAAATGAAACATCAAAAGCTTTGATTTCCTAGAGCCACTACGTTTAACAGGTGGACCGGAAAACTCGAAGGAAACAGAAAGAACGAAACGCGAGTGTAAAAGGTTAGAAGGTACGCGTCCGCTGAGGAATATTTGCAGAAGCTCTTTTGAAGTAACGGAAAAATAAGAAAACGTCCGTATCGTCGACGAAGGACCGGGTGATCTGAAAAATAACGAGTAACACTCGAAGCGATGTGTGCTCTACGCTCCTGGTATTTGGCCTTTTAAACTTGATTGGTTAAATCTCTTGCTGTTTCTTTTATCTCTACCGGTTCCAATTACTGTCAAAGGTTGAGCATAACGGACTTTGTTGGTTTCGGAAATAAAATTCTCGTATTAACCGATCCAGATGCTATCTACACTGCGGTCAATTCCCCCAACATCACTGCTGGATACAGTTCCATACAAAGCTGGATATTGCGACACAAGTTGCACACGGTTTCGATTCACCAATGATTCCTCTTATTTCGACCGTCTGATTTTGGCAAACCGCGTACGTTGCATCGACGAGACAGGGAACCATCGGTGAAATTGCGAGGATCGATAAAGAGATGAGAAGTCTCCGTATAAAGGTACCGTTTGTTCGAACAGAACGCAATGCTTACCGTCGTTCGATTCAGGTGAACGTTATCTCAGAGTTTGAAGATTGAACGACAATTCAGAAAAAGAAATTTATGCCGCAGTTTCTCGATGAGATTAAATGATCGAATAACGTTATTTGCATTCACCAAAAACGCTGTCCTCGATTCTGATTATTCTACACGGTAAAGTACACCAGGCGATGCCAAGTAGCTGATATACAGACCATTCGATCGTTCAGGTAAAGTACATAAAAGATTCTGCTTTCACAAAGCAGAGCCAACCGGATGTTGGCTAGAGTTGGAAAGAAATCTTCTCTTCGACGCTTTTCTCGTCGAGAATAAAAATCGCTGAATGATCTTTATGAACGAACACAGTACAAATAAAGGTTGTTGTTACGAGTAACGTATAAAGATAAAACATTCTTGTAGTTTATCAGTGTCCACTGCTAATTAATTCGTTTTGCGAACAGTTCGGTGAACGCATATTCAAAAGCATTATTATTTACCGTACTTTTGAAAGAACACCTTTTAAACGCAAGAATATGCAACATGTCGATGTCTCTTCGTCAAACGATCGTTTGTTCTGTACATACACCGTAGACTCTCTTTGTATTTGTTCTGTGCACCGTAAATTATTCTCTTCGCCATTCGCCGATTTGATGCAGGAACGCTTCATCTTCGGAAGAGCAATTACACCACCTATCCTTTCCTTACAATTATTAATCCTTTGCCCGGAACAATTATATTTTCGCGGTTCGATACGAGCATAACCAACGATACTAATGTTGAAACCAATAATTGAAATGGATCGGCGTGTTTCATACGTTAAAAAGTTTCGATCATTTTCTAGGCGGAACGATACGATGCGTTTTTCTTTCTCGTAAAAAAAAAAAAAAAAAGAAACGAACGAATGTATGCCGGTCACGTTGCCGTTATACTTCAGATACGTGTATGTTAAAAGCATGGTCTTTTTATCTGATCCTTTATGGAAGATAATATGGTATGCGAATGAAAATAAAAGAATCGTCTCTGCGATAAAATTCAGAATACGATCAAATAAGTGGAGCTAAATGGAAAACTAGAGTTTCAAAATTTCCTCGCCTTCCTTATCGATATTGAACAATTTCATCGCGTCTCGTTATCTTTTTCCCAATGCTACGAATATCCCGTTTGTTTGTTCAAAATTTTCTCAACTATATTCTACGCTAAAGATTAACTTTTTACCAGAAAAAGCAAATTTCAGTTCTCACGCGGATTTTTGCGAAATTTTATGAGAAGAAGTTTGAGCAATGCACGAAGCGTCTCGAGAGCATCAGATCAAGAACAGATCCTTTAATTTTCCAAGAGTAAATACTCGCTTTATATTCAAATTTCCGACAGTGTGTATCGTGGGTTAGAATATACGAGGCAGAAAGCGAAGAACACGCGAGACACGCGATAATAAAATCCGAATGGAAACAACGGTATCGAAAAAGAGGCGAGCTCACAGTCACCAGTTTATGAAAAATCAGTGACACAGTTGAAATACCTAAATACTATGGAGCGATATCTGCACAATAAACACATCAACCTGTTAATTTATCGCGTCACGATCGAACCGAACTGTTCCCAATATTCTAAAAAATTGTATAACATAAATTATATCGTCATCGTACAATTATATCGGTAGAAAAGAATCGATATTTTTTTTTTTTTTTCAGATTTCGAAAAACATTCTCGATTGGTCGGTTCGATGAATGGATCGAATTTAAAATTCAAGGGAATTCCTAAAATTTTAACCCATTTTGATCGAACGAACAGCACAATCGTGCTTATGAGAGCACAAAAGGGAAACGGTGACTTGACAAATTCCTTTCGATGCCACTTCTTCTAGTTTCATACAAGAACTCGGAGAAGCTTCGATGAAACGCATCGAGTGCAAATTGCGGTAGACAATCGATATGGGTCAAGTCGATGCGCGTGGCAATCGGTATTGCTGACTGTTTCGCGGTTAAACGAACGAATACGCTAAATTCGAAGGGAGAAGGTTTCTTCGTTGTACCGTGATACGGTGACAATGTACCGTTCTATTCCTCGTGATTGTAGCAACTTCTTTTAAGCCTAGTTTAAAAGCAACGATCGCACAAATTTTTATTCCTGGGGTAAAACGTCGGAACGATAGAAGGGAGCGGAGACGAACAATGCTATAGCAACAATGAACGCTCGTTGCCCTCGAGTTGTCGGCTGGCTCAATTAAAATTCTCGGTGAAATTTCTCATTTAGCCGAAACACTGCGAGCGGCTATCCATAAAGTCGTACGACAAACGGAAGTTCACCGAGCCATTTTTCCTGGGAAACAGTTAGCCAAGGAGAACTAAAACGGGTAACGATAAGGAAACGCAATTTCGACCATCCTTTTCGCGTTATTGCGGTTGCGTCAGACGTTTTCAGAGCGTGACTCGCAAAACACTGGAAGGCAATGAAACGTTAAAAATGCATGCTATTAAGGGCCAATGTGCCAGGATACCGTAGCATTTGCATTCATGCTGCTGTCTTTCTGTTATTAAAATACGGAAGTGGTCGGTGTCTGCCAACGTTCCTTGCCTATTCTATTTTCCGTACCTATATACGTTCAAAGGCAATTGAGCGACAAAAATACCAAACCGGTTATTTATTTTAGATGCCTTTCCGATGATTCTCATCCCTGGTATACAGAACTTTTCTTTTCGAGTTAGATCGAAACCCACTCTGAATCGACCTAGGATACGAAAGCATCCAGATTCGAACTACACGCTACTTAATTATCAACGCATCGCATGAATAGAAAGATCGGGCATTGTTCCTACGTACGCGGGCTTAACGAACAGCTGGCAATTAAGGTGAAACCGGTAAGCGATAAAGGTGGTTCGATACCAAGCTAATTGAAAGGGACTCGATCTTGTCGATAAATCCACGAAAGGCGATAGAGATTGTGACAGAACTAGCCGACGCTGTGTATAATTCGAGCGCGCTTGCAACCGAATCGATTTTCTTCCAACTATCGGTAAAAGTTTCGCAGGTAATATCTCCGATGGCCCGTAAAACTTCCACCGCGTGTTTCCATTCGTTTCTGATAGCACAGGCGATAATTAACCATTCGAATGGATCTGTGGAGACACGGTCAACCGGCGCAAATATGACACGTCACGATCGGAGATTAATGCACCGGCAAGTGTGCAAAAACGCAAGTGCATGGATGTTGTTGCGACGCGTACATCAAAGTTCAAGATCCCAATTTACTCGCACTTGTCACGGTTGCTCGACCAAGTGCAACACTTTCGCTTACTCCTCGCCGCGATCTTAAGACCTGTTGATCAAACACAATCAAGTTCCTCGTCACCAGACAATGTCGTGCACACGCTTCGTGTCAAGGCGCACACGGGCCCGAACACGCGTGTATGTCAATTTGATGGCGCCTAACTAATCCTCGGACCACGCTAACAGCTGGACGACACGTGTGACGTGGATTGACCATTATGCGTTCATCGAGAGGAACAAGTTTTCAGGCCGTGTCATTAACGATGCGAGCAGCCATTGGTGTTTGATTCTCTTTTATGCACGAGTCTGATACAATGATGAATCAACGATAAAATTGCATTATCTTCTTCTTTTTTTTTTTTTTTTTCTCCCGATAAAGTGTCCATTTCCTTGGTTGGATGCTTCGCAATAAAAGCAATGTCTATCGATGACAAATTGAAGATTCATCGTTTCACGTTTGATTAACTAGAAACGTTCGCCATAGAATCGTCGTTAAGTATCGTCACATTCCGGTCGTCAAGATGCTTCGTCGATAGTAGATCAGGATCAGATTTCTATTCCCGAGATATGGATGGAACCCGATTAACAGCTACCAATCATTTATTAACAATTCCCTGCCAAAGCCTGTTCTGAACGTCGATTAAACGAGGAGGTTAACGTTTTATTCCGTTTCACGTCTACGTTGCATCAATTTAACGAACACCAGTCGTTTAAAACTGTCACGAGTCGATCGTTATTGGAGAACAAGATACATCGGTAAGTTTCGACTACACTTCAGACGTATCTCACACAGAGACTCAATGCTCTGGAGCGACTCGCGTTATTGCTGGGTAGACCATAGCACTTGCGGTAATCCTACTAGGAGTAGTAAGTACTTTGTCGAAGTCAGGGATCAAAGCCTTTGTATTTCTATAGGACGCAATGTAAAAGTACTTTGAACGTGTCACCCATGGATATATGTTTTATGTGCACTTCAAGTTCTTATTGAAATCCTTACGAACGTGTATAAAGCTACCAAAGCGGTACCGATAAAGGTTTGGATTAAACGAAAGCTTAAATTGATCCTAATTTGGTTGAATTAAGTAAAATTAGAGATCAATACCCTTTGCTTTCAACGATTCCTCCGAAGGATACATCTAGGTGTATTTGCTTAATTTCTATATTTAATCGCAACGTTAATTACGATTCAACATCCACCAAATTCTTACATATTTAACAATCAATCGGCAAGATTACGATGCTCGAGACTGTTACTAAAATTAATTTGCACGATGTTATCTGCGACAACGATCATCTCGTTCAAATACAAACTTCTATCGTGTACGAGATTCTGTCGTGACGATAGAATTCGTCAAAGATGCAACCCCAATGTAATTGTTTTAACGATCGTCCAAATAACAGCGTTCCGCGTGTATTCCTTTTGTAAGCTTCTGTAACGTTGTACAGAAACATCGATCAAAAAGTACAGATCCCATGCTTCGAGCGATTATTTTCATCCCAGCTGCACGTGTATTTCTCTCGGCGAGGATTAAACGGTAAAGCACTGGTTATAAATGAATCGTGACGTACACGCAACCCGTTGAAATTATAGCCAAGCTAGTCGCGTAGAAGTATGAATTACAGAGAAGTTGTTACGTATATTAGATGGTTCCTCGTGCTATCATCCCTCTTACGCGCCGAAGCTGCGTGATGTATCGCCTGAAGGGCTCGTAGGAAGTTTCCCCGTTTAATTAAACTTCTGATTGGTGACGATCCAACGAACGCAACCTAATGACCAGGAACAATCAGCAGCAGCCTGATGGGACTGCGTACTTTTCGAAAGCTCGAGCAGATGGAAAGCTCGGCAGAGGATCAATTATGTGACAATCCTGGAACGGGGGTTCGAGAGATTCTGATTACATCTTAAGAGTCTTTCCATCCTTCGATTAAATCTCCCATTGAAATTGTTTCTTTACGAGGTTTTCTTATTGGTAATTCTGTTTTGTTTTTTTGTTTCCCCCCCCCCCTTAATAAACCTATTCGCATCGTAATCCGAAATATTTGTAAGAATACAAAGTAGTTATCGATTCGTAAACTATTGCGTTGAACATTGATTAGCGATCACTGTTGACCGGTAACGATACGCAGGGAAAAAGTAATCAATTAGCGATCACCTGGATCGCAATTGGATCGCATAAGAACTCGGCCCGCGACCTGATTGATGCGAGCAGATATTCATAGTCTAATTAAAGTTGGGATAGGCTCGATCAACTGGATACGACATATTGGAAAGTGAGAGATGCTGACTTATCGGTGAACAATCATTAATTCATCACGGTATTGCGAGCGTAAAAGCCTACTCTTGAGAAAGAATTTTGCGTGTAATTAAACTTGCAACAAATCGACGTCCAGTCGGTACTGGTATAAATACATATTGTTTCCAGATTATCGGTAAATAAATATCGCAGGATATAACGGAAAACGGTTTCAGCCATCGGTCGAGACAAAAAAGAAAAACGTTAATAACGTTTTCGATATTGGTTCGACTTTAATTATCACGGAATATGTTTGCCACCCTTCTCCACAAAATCGATTATTCGAAGCCGACGTTTTAATTAATCAACGCTCTAGTTAATGCACCGATGCAGCTGCAGTTCGGTTTCGTTATCCGTCGACTGTGTCGACTTATCGCATGGGATGAGAAGATAATAAGCAAACTTATCGATCCGCTTCGGCCAACTAGAAATTTCGTTTCAACTTCCATGGAGTACGGATACAGGATCGAAAAGAGTCGTGAAAACGAAAAAGGAAGTAAGCATTCGAATCCGTTTTGCTCTTTTTACTCTTTCTTCGCGTAACATCATAACCTTGCGGATTTTTAGACGGTCTATCCATAAAAGGTTCGAATATTCCGATCAATCACCTCGTCCGACTGATATTGAACGAACCACGGAAGGCTCTAGCATCAATCTTTGATTATCCATCCTTCGATGCTTCTCTAATCTTGCTTCTCCTCAATTCCATTGATCTGCGTCGTACAGAGATACGGGTGTCAAATTAAGGTAGGATCAATCGTCGTCAAAAATTGTATCTTAATATGCGAAAATGGGAACAATAAGAGCAGGTACTAAGAACCCGTATAAATTACTCTTCACCTTTAATCCCACGTTTTTCTAAAACTTTTCTCGTAACAATGTTTCCTCAAATATCCATGTTATACGAATGAAACAAAATATTAGCTATATAAATTCTATTCGATAGAAATATTTTTTTACCCACTGGTAATTCACAGAGACAAGGAAGTTAGATATAATGAACGTAATATTTGCACCGAATGTAACAGTCATTGTTTCATTTTATGCAACGTATAATTTGCAACGAAACTCTCTTTCTAATGAATGTTTTCATACAATTGGCGCAAAAAAATCGTCGGACCGTGTTACGTTATCGGTACGCGACATACATTCAACGTACATTCGACGTAGATTCGACATACATTTGACAAAAATGAGGGTCACCCTGCTTTTAGAGGCATACTTTGCAATTTCAATGTCCATAAATAATTACTTCCTCTAACAGATTTTTGGTGCTCTTCACGGTCTTCCGTAATGCCCACTGATTACCCGTGAACGTGGGGATTACGTAATATGTTCTGAAACGAGTTGCTACGTGCATTGTAGTTGCTCTAGTAATTGCGAGGAACCAGCCCATGACGATGCAGATGGTCAGTGTGATCATCGTCCGGTTGATGGTGATGATAATGGTAATTACTTGGGAAACCAGGATAATCTTTACCGTAATCACTGCCACTTTGAGCGTATCCGTAATGATAATCCGATCCGTGGTCATCGATACCTTCGTCGTGGTCGTGACCAAGACTGTGTTTCATATTGTACTCACTATTATCTTTGTATCCATCGTGGCTACCTCCGTTATAGTTATGCACGTCGTGTCCCGTTCCATCGTTCCCGTACTGATATTCGAATTCATCGTCGTAACGATATCCACCATATTTGCAGTTGCCATAATTGCATCGATGAGGTTTATCATTTTTTTCTTTCCGATCATGTACGATTCGAACGCGATGATATCCACCGTAATTGTCTTGGTTCCCATCTTGATCCTTGCCATCCGATCGATGGCGATGACGATGACGACGATGACAACCATGGCTGTGCCGATAACCGTGCTGGTATTTATGATCGTAACCATCATCGTACTTGGTATCGCCCAATTTGTCGTTTCGATGATGTTGACCATTTTTGAGACGACGATATCCAACTTCTTTACCATCGTCGTAAATTTCTTGTTTAACATTCCGAGCCAAATCGTCGTGGCCGTTGACAATTTTTTCATCTAAGGATAATTTTTTAAATCATTAATTTTAACGCTGGTTCATCTCTATGGATCTGTTGATGATTTTTCGATTAAAACACTTAAATTAAAGTTAAACACTTTGTTTCTATAGGTTTCGAATAATCCTGTTTATCCTGTTTCTAACCAAGCACTCTAAGGAATACGCTAACAAGACTATCGTAAATTTCGTTTTTTAGCTACATCTATCGACAAAGCTTGTAATTTTTCAACCTTCTAACTCTCTTTCATGCTTCGTTATCATTACTACCGTTCACGTGTATATTATTACCATACTTATAATCCTCGGGTACGAGACCCTTGATAGGATCATCTTTAACGTTGTACGTAGATGAATATCCCTTATTAAGTTTATAATCTCCCCTGTCATCGGTTCCTTTATCCTTCGAAACTGTTCTCGTTGCTTCATCTCTGCTAGAGACTCCAACTGGTTCAAACGTAAACGTACCGTTCACCGTAGCGACTATCGGTACGATTAATAAAATTAAATGTAAAATCTAAAAGAATCGAAAGAGCATTTCGTTAAATTTTGTTGAAATTGTAAAATATTTTTCTGTTTCATTGCACGATATACCTTAAAATACATGGGTATTTTTGTAAATTATACCTCGTTTACTATGTTCCTCTGACAACCTGACTGACGGATCAGACATCGTTTGAACGGGCTTTTATAGGAGAGATATTCATCGACAAAATTACGTGATATTTTCTTTTGCCGACACGAATATACCTCAACAATGTTACTTAATCGTCATTCGATCGATCATTCGGAGTATCGGGATTCTTTACATCGCTAAACTATATGGTTTAACGAATCAATTGATTTTTGCGGGTACGGTACCTTCGGTTTATTCGATCGGTCTTGTTTTTTATACGACACAATCCTTTCCTTTGCTACTTTCTAAATTGTTTCCTCGGAGAAAGAGATAGATGCAACGATTAGAATCTCGATGCAAAGAGGACCATTGTTCTTATCGGTGTCAAAAATTTCGTTTCCGACCTATAAGGACGATCCCATAAGGAGAGAAACTTTTCTTTAAAGTGTACTTTTCTAACAAGAAAGGGATCGAGGGAAAGTTGTTGGATAGAAATCGGACAAGAAGTTGTCCGCTGCAGAAACGGCACGTTGATAGGGATTCTTTCGTAACGTTATTCGTTTGGTTAGAGTAACAGATTGGATCGATCGTGGCCATTCAAACATTGTATTCGTGAATTCGAAAAGTAAGAAAGGAACATCGTTCGACTATGTTAGTAATTTGAAAGTAATTTGATTTTCTGAATCGTCCTAAGAAAACTACTTTTGAAGATTTTTACAAACGTTTATTCTTCGAATCGTGCCTTCGATGACCGAGATTGAAATAGGTATTCTTTCTCGAAAAACAATCGACGATCGATCTGTTTGACCGTAATTCAAAGTTTCGAAAATTATATGGAATATATACTAGAACCTCTTAGAAAGTAATTATTCTAGACGAACGGAGCAAAAAGTTTCCACACCGTTGTTTCCATCGATTTGAAATTTATACCGGTCACATTGTACACGCAGACACGATACGTTATCATAAATCGAACGCACAGCATACATGGGAATTGCTGGAACGTTTATTGCTTTCTTATTCGGTCTATCGGAAGGAAAAATTTACGAGTTCCTTAGATTTTCTGGCTGGTTTTGCTCGGTGCACGTGACTTTCTTCAACTTTGCTCGTATAATATAGAAAACTTTTTCTATTTCCTTATCCAAGTCTTTTTCTTTCCTTAATTATTCTGTCATTTCTACGCGAAACTTTCGTCAAATGCATGGCTAGTGATATCTTGCCAGAGGCAACAGGCAAGCTTCTACGAAGCTCTGGTTCGACGAAGCTACAGAAAACGCGCTGAACTTTCTTAATCGTTCGCCGGAAATTCTTTACGCTATCAGGACAAGATGCTGCCGGTGCTAGACGTCAGTCAGTTACCCTCCAACGACACGAGAAAATTTCTGTAGAAAATGGTTGCGCGAACCAGCCATGAAATTTTTATCATGGAAACGAAGCTATCTCGTTGGACAGGGCTTCCGGATAACTTTTAAAGATTCTGTGAAATTATAGCAACATTCGTTTTCTCTTTGCCCCTCTTTCTCGGTACGAATAGCGAGCTGTAGGAAAGTTTTGGATAGCCGAGAGTGACTGGTTAAACTGCTGGAGAATGAGCGGCTTTGAAATCGTGCTATTTTCAAAGGATACGTATAACGGTAGCAGGTATCCCTTCCGAGATAAAAGCATCCGAGGAAATTTTGTTTCTGGCAAGGATATCGTGTCCCGTGACGCCAGTAAAATCGAGCAAAAAGGGGACGTCCCGCTTCGCTGGCTCGATTGGACGGCACGTTTAGCAATTTCGTCGGACAGCAACTTGCGGTAATTAGCCGTCTAGCAAAACAGTATTCTAGAACTAGCCGCCTCGTCAAGTGGATCTCCCAGGATTACTAATTTGTCACGATGATGTATTGTGATGGCGTAATTAGAAGTTGTCGCCTCATGAATTACAACGGCGTGCGAGCAATTCTTGGCTTACCGCGCAATCCACACACTCTTGTACATTCCTGAGAATGTGACACAATTGGGCTATTACAGCCATTCATTATAGCGTAATTGTATTCAGCTTAATTTCGTGTTACGTTTTCACAGTTGGAAACAATAGTGTCCCCTGATGTTACTGCATTGTCATTACTGCGAAACACAACCCTCTAGGATCTACCTGTGTTCCCAGAGACCAGCTACTGCATTATTAAGCGATTTTCCGAACGTAATTCACTTAACGTTGAACAGTTTCCTCCACGGTATGTCCCCTTATTCGCGTTTTCCCAAAATCTCAAACTTTGAATCAATTTTTTTATCGTATTCGATGTATTCGATCGTTTAAAGATTCGTTTCATCGCATCCGCGTCTGAACGGAACATCTTTGGTGGAGATGGAGGGGACACGAGTTGGTAATTGACAAGCGAAACGACCTACCGCTTTTACGACTCGACGAAACCTTGATCGCTCACCACTAGCTATCAAGGTCTTTACGATCGATGTCGATGCGTTATTCGAAAGATGGTTACGTTACTTCTGTAGCAAACCCGAGGTAACGTTCCCAAGATTAAAGCCCTTGCCGACGCACACCCACCCAACGAAATGCTCTTACACACTTGCCATCTATAAATCACGATTGTGTCGCAGCAAGTTGAACCAAGTCAGGGATTCGAAGGTAGGTACCGACAGCTCAGAATACGTAATCATATTCGTCGCGAACAGTCGTCTTGACGCTTATATTTACGAGGTTGAGTTTACGATTTCCTCGCCCCGATCGTAAGCTCCAACTACGTCTACTGGAACCGCAAAAACTACCCACGTACGCTTGCCAAGCTTTCATCGATTAGTCGAGAGATCCGGAGCTCGTTAAGATCCAATCTAATTATCGTTCGTACGATTTACGTGATTAATACGTGTCTGGAAACCCGTAAACTTCAACTGAGACGATGCGATGCTCACCGCACCGTAAGGATTATTAAAGAATTAGCTTCGGCTGAAAGCCTATGAAACGATAGGTGAAAAAGAAACGAAAGAAAAGATAACGAGTTGATAGTTTCTTTGGACGATAGGAAACAAAATGCTCCGAAAGGACGGGTGAACGATTATCGAACTTTAAAATGCGTAGATCGTTTCGACTATTAACAGGAGCAATCGTTAACGAATTCTTTAATTGTTTTCAGCTACGAAACGGGCAATAATTTCGCAGGAAAAGTCTGTCTGCTCGTATTTCAATCGCATCTTTCCATTGCTCTCGCAACAGTAGAACGTTTACAAGAACGGGGAAAGCGAACCAACGATCTAGATCTTGTGTTAAATTGATTTCCACTAACAAAATAAAATCTAGTAGGACGAAAGTATCTGGACACACCATTGTCATCGTTCCTAGGTGTGTTAACGTCCGATGTTCCAATAAAGGCTACAACTGAGGCTGATCTAATTGTTGTCACACAACACCCACACTTGGTGTGCCAGCATTTCCAAAACAACAGCGTTGTAAATCTTCTTTACGGCTCGTGGTTTACGAAGGTGTTGGGTCAAGTGTCTTTCGTATCGTGGGTCAGGGGGTTCTCGTAGAGAGGGTCGTGGAATTGCTTTCGTTTCATACGAACGTACGACGAACATCCCCAGCTAATAAAACCAAAAATACTACCGAATCATTCCGTAAAGGAATAGCGAAGGAATAGCCAGAGAAATCAATATGTTTCGCTTTTTCTATTCTTTTAACGCCAAAATTGGTGTAACATGTAGCGGTTACTATGAGAAAACGAACGATCTTAATCACGATTATCATACACTAAAAGGCAACAAATCTTTGTCTATTTTCAGGCTTGTCTCGCACGAAGCCAGCCTCTGTTCGTCGATGTATCTTTCCGGTGCGTTCCAGTTGGTCACTGGATTACGACATCGACGTTCGCGTGCTTCAACATGCTACGCTGTCACCTTACTGTCGGTCATATATGTATAGTATTTGTTACGTCGTTCCTTCGATTCCGTATACGTGGGACTTCTCTGTTTCATTATTCATTCCGTTGGAATGATACCGTTTTTATCGCGACCGGCTATTGTGGAATATATTCGAAATCGATCAGCGGCACGCCAAGTTTCTGCGACTTACTTATTTCTGGACTAGAATCAAACGTACAAAGAAAGAAAAGAGATAAAGAAAAAAAGAAAGAAAGAAAGGAAAATGAGATGAAAGACAGGAAGGAGAAAGGCTATGGATCGCATAGAATTGGAGTAAAATTCAGAACGAAACGCTAATTTTCCTACACGGTCCTCTATTCCGTTCCGTTGTTAAATTATCGCCTCTCTTGTCCAAACTCGGCCAACGAAAATAAAGCTCGCTAACTGTCCATTTATCTGGTCGGAGCGACCCTATTGAAATATTCATGCGAATCGAGGCTGCTTCCAACAATAAACTCGTGCGATGTGCCCCGGCAGATAGCCTCGCCGAATGCACGGCCAATCGATTACCCTCGAGGCAAAAAGCATCGTCACGCCAACGTTGGACGACGCCCCGACAAAATACGATGGGATATTAAGGATTTCTGCCTCCGTTACTCATTCCGTCGTTAGTTCGTACAGGTATGTATCTTCAACCATCGTGCCGCGAATCGCCTGCTTACACGGATTTCCAGCGAATCGGATTCCATCGTAGCCGTTTGATTCCTCAAAAACCTTGACAGTACCTACCGGAATTACGAGCACGGAGAAAAAGGAAGAAGAAAACAATTGCGAATGAAACGAAACTGTAAAGCTCTCTGCCTCGGCTGAAAATAATTTACTTTCCAGCGTGCTGCATCGTGGAGAAAGCTCGCGCGAAAGAATCCCACTAGATTAACTTTACTTGCGCGTCAAAAGTCGTTGATTCAGTGGATGCGGGCCGCGAAATAGCCAACGTGTAGGTAAACTCGCGCTAATGATGCACCGCATTAGGAGCGTGCTTGCTAAACAATCGTGTTCCGCGTGCACGATTTTGTTTGTAATCGCGCTGATTCAGAAACAGTGCCAAAATGTTTGGGGGATACTACAGAGACAATGGACAAATAGGTTTGATTGCATTACACACGGTCTCGCTCCGGTCTCCGTTAACCACGGAAAATAAAGCTTACTTCGAAAAACGCTGGATGGATTTTTCTGCTGCACCGATTTCCTCTTTAAATAACGATGAACGCAATCACCGTAACCTTACAATCAATTGTAATAACTTCTTTTCTCCCTTTTTGAGCTCGATACATCGCGAGGAGCAAGGTTTTCCTTTCAGAAGAAAGGCTTATTCTTTTTTATATTCGTTTCCTCGTCGATATTAAAATGGTTTTCGTCCGACGAAAATTTCTTCGGTTAGCTTCCTCGTAGTTGGCATTTTCTGCAACAGCCAATCGATTACGATTCGCGAGCGTCGGAGTTTCTTTCGTTCGTTTATCTGAATTTGCCGGATTAAAGTGCGAAAAGAGGACAGCTAAGGAAGATTGGCTCGGGCGGAACTCGAAAAGCGAGTTCCAAGCATTCTTCGAGTCTCAGCCAGTTCTTTACGATCGAAACGAACCGGCTCATCACACGAGAGTTCCATCGAGGCAACTCGATTCCTCCCGCATTGTCTCTGTTGCAGGGAAATTCCTTTCTTCGACGCGAAACGACCAATCGAAGAAATTTTCTCCCGACCGTGCTCGCTTTCACCCTATACTCTATTCTTGTTTCACGGGAAGCCTTTCTCTACTAATTGCGCCTTATTTATTAAAGGCTTCACGAACCCTCGAAACAATGCCACCTTGTCGCGTTGCAATTAAACGACAAACGAGAAACGAGAAACGAGAAACGAGAAACGAGAAACGAGACGCGTAAAACATGCTTAACTGGGTGCTGCGTGGAAGGACGATAGGACACCTTCACCTTAGGGAAGAACTGGTTCTCGGTGATAGGTGCGAGATAACGCGTCAACCGATGGATATCATAAACTTGCTCGGTTCGCCAACCTTTGGAACATCTTCGATACTTTGTACCGTACTTTTGTACCGCAAATACGCATTCTCCTTTCGTATACGCGCGGCTATGTCGGATTTAGTTTTCAGTCCCTTCGAACTCGACGATCTTTCCACCGCAACTTTCTAACGGATACTTTTGCAAACTGCCCCGATTTATTTCACGATCCCGGTGAAACAAAGAAATCCTTGAACGTTTTCTCCGCACGTCTCTCTTATCTAACGTGGCAGAAATGTAAAGTCAGATACACAGGATATTTAAAAATTCTATAACACATCGGAAAATGATAATCTAACGAGTCAGTTCTCGACGTCGACGCAGCTCGGTGAATATTAACATCGAATGTTGCATGGTTAATTTAACATCCGCGTTTAGACGAGAAAAGCAAAAACCGGACAAGTACTACATATGTACGTGTCGACTCGTTACGATTCTCGACAGCGTCGAATGGAAAAGGAAAAGGAAAAGGAAAAGGAAAAGGAAAAGGATGACCCTCGCAATTTCGTGAAATCTTTTCTCCCTCTTTTCTTGATCCTTCTTTCCCGTCCCTTTGATTCGTACCTTGGCAGAATACTTAAGAAGCTCGGCTTCCTAGATTCGCGCACTGATTCGAGAACCGTGACCTTTTACGTGCCGAGTTCCACAAGGTTTAACTCTGAAAACGAAAACTTTATAATCTTCCGTATATTTGTTTTCGATCAAAACGTATCGCGTCCATCTTTTCTATATACTGTTCGATCATATTTTTTTAACACTTCTTTTTACTCGGTCTTTGTTATCCGAAACCATTTATGGGAAGATATGAATAAGCCCAAGTGGGCTAAGATACGAGTGGAACTAAGTGGGCTAAGAAACGAGAAAATTCTGTGAACCCGGTATTTGAAATTAAAGCTTTTTCAAGCTGACACGGATGTGATGTTTGCAACGAGCATGGATGGTTTGGCAGCGCGTTGTAGCAACTCTAGAAACACAGTGGTCTGCCAGGGTATAGCTGCCTTCCAAGTACTTCTATAAACGTACGATACCAACCAAAAGCCTTGTCCTATGTTCTGGCCGTGTTCATGGGACACCGATACCAGCTCGAAAGCTCTCCACACTTGGCCAACCGACGATGTACGATGTACGTTACGCGTGTGAATGCTTGTGAAATGAACATACGCGTCAAGGACACGCTGATATCCATTGGTCCCGCTGCTGTATTTGCACAGCAGTGCTCGTCACTTCCATTTTGGTGCGTTACTTACAACATAACAATAGAATTATCCCTCTTTGTACGCTTTCACCGCGTATGTATTTTGCTTACTCGACTACTCGTGAAAAGATGTTTGCTCGACCGAAATACGCTTTGCAATAAGCGTGCTCCCTTACTTGCGCTCGTTCGTTTACTCGGTTCGAAGAAGACAGGTACTGTGAAAAATGACGTATATTTTGCACAGAAAACGAAGACCAAGTTCCAGACTAATCGTAAGATACAACAGTTCCCGCTACAAGAGCTACATACGCATGTATCCCTTTTTATTCGATCCTCAGAGTTTATAGTCGACACGTCGGCCATTGCTTCGCCGAATTATAATTAAATCCATTGGTCTCTCGATACTGAAATCGTTTAATCGAAAAGACCGCTTCATAATCGATTCGCGTTGAGTATATCTCGATAATGAAACGAGACTGTTGTCCGTACACACGCGTTCGACCACTCTATCCTCGATTAATATAGCTGATTCATCGATCGATCGATTTACGTCGGAATACCAAAACGAATTTACTCTACTAGGACACACCTGTACAGTCACTTGTATATTAATTCACTCGTGATGCTTCAACCAGCGTAAATATCTCGGTCCGAATGAACGGAACTGACCCTTTCATCGAAATTCAATTTAAATCGAACACGACCTAGAACCCTTACCTATGTCCATGGTGTATCGATCGACCTAAGACTCCTTCAATTATTACATTTTATAGTCGGCAGCGTCCACTTTCATTCGGCAAGCTCCTTCCTAAGCTTCTCGAGTCTCTATGTAAAACAGAAGACAGATAGAACAGAAGAGACTTTCGAGAATAGAAGAGAATTTCGATTTCGAAATTCGAAGCCCTTTCATCTTGATCTTCGGGACAATCCATTCTTATTCCATCGATGCAGGTATATCCGTTTGCATTGTCCGTTTGCAAAAAATCCGAAGGAAATTTATCGCAAACTTTTGCTATTGCGCGTATAATATATGTATAAATCTTTTTATTGTTTGGAATCGAAGCATACCTCTCGGAAGAATCTCGACGTAAACAGAGCAACTGGGTTTGCCTTGGCGCAACGTTCGCTAAAAACATAGTCGTCAACCCCAGACTATCGTCGAAAAGGTTTTACGGTATTTTGCAGCCGACTCTCGCGCACGAAACTTGTATTACCGTAGTATAAAGAAGAAAAAAGGGCTGGTCGAGAACTAATAGACCGACATCGTAAACGGCTACCATTAAGACTTTCAACTGACAACAGCATCGCGTAGGACGATATCCACGGAAATTATAGGGTGGTCGGACTTGAAGCATTTTAAGAAAACTTTTCGTTATCCAGTTTCAGCGGGAGCTCGCGATAACGAGAAGGATACTAGCCACCGCGTGTTCAACTTGTATTCGGCTTTTTATCAGCCCCTCCGCTCTTTCCCTGCTCGAATGCTCGAACACGCAATTCCGCGCTTTTTGTTCCAACCTCTGTACCACCAGTTTTTCCACAACACTTTTTTATTCGTTGTCCCTTTGGGTGAGCTGCTAATTTACGTGGCTTACTCGCCGTGGCAATGGGACACGCACGTTTTTCCGTCGCGATTCCACATCGGGAAATATTCGTCGCCCACCCTTCGTAAAATTTCGTACCAAAGGTACGTGTAATCCCTAATTACGGATTTTTATCCAAGTCCAAACGTCCGTGTCATTCCCTACTTCTTTTTCTCGATTTCCGCGCCAAGACTCCAATCATTCTACGCTTTCTCGATCTTCCTTTCGAAGGAGCAGTGATCGCGATTCAATTTATTCGGAATCGAAAGAACCTATGCGCGTTGTTCGAACCTGGTATTCGAGCAGCCAGGTATCCTTCGAGGTATACCATTCGGAGTTAGTCGATCCTTTCAGGCTTCTCGAAACGCTTGTCAGTCGCAGCCGTGGCAACCATAGCCGGGTAGCGTGGAAGCCAGCCGATTTGCAAACGTTTTTCGCCAGCTAGTCGCACGAGTAACAATTTCGTCGACGTGCTTCTCGCGCGTTATGGCTGTGACACACATCACGAAACTTTCTACGGTTTTTATTGCGCCGCTGCTGGCCCAAGGACTGACGAATGTGCACGGTGAAAACGACTGATTTCCAGTAGCTAGTCCCCGGGGGGATATTTATCGTCTCGCAGCGGGTTGTCGTGAAACTCGTCGTATCGGGACGAAACTTTCCGCGCTAACATCCGCCTCCTTTTCTGTTTAGTTAAATTTCCAAGCGTATGTTTTTACCAGTCCCTTTTCGCGCGTTTCCCCCGAGATAATATTCCCTGTTTCTCATTGTCAGTGAAACACACCGTCTCCGAGTCCTTTGAACCGTCTCGTTTTCATATCTCGCTGAATTCTCCCTGAATTCTCTCTGAATTATCGCTGAATTCTCACTAGAAAGCCCAGGCCAACGCTCGCCTAATACTATACGACGTTATGACCGAATAGGAAACCAGGCTATGGTAATAGGCGCGAGCTTGCCGATAAGTAAGAACCCTGGTATCCACTACGCGCTATTAACGATAAAACGTTTTGCTGGTTCCATGCCGCACCGTTTCGCCACCAACCATTGCGTACTCGTGACACCGTTTAATATCGTGAAAATCTTCGAGATCTATTGTAATTATCGTACGCCACAGCCAGACAATTTCCAGTTATGTATTTCCTTTTCTTCATCGAGCAACTGGATCAAACGAGAACAAAAGTATTTCGGAATTGATCCAATTTAAATGATTCGGAAAAAAAACGCGTATACTTTGGAACGTCGACAAATCAATTATCGAACCTTCTCGCTTTCGTGGATCCGAGATGCTTTCCCTAGTTCGTGATCGAAATCGAACGAAACGCGAGGAAGAAACCTTGCTTCACCCGCTGTATCACATTTCTATCGCACTGCAGACGCTTTTTAGATTGTTCGCGACTCTCAAACTACATATCCGATATTTTATCGCGCGAAACGAATAGGACTTGTTTCGGATGTAGGCTTAAATCGATCTTCTCAGCGTCAAGTTTTCCACGACACAAGGTTGATACGCTGCTGCGAGCGTACGTATGATCTACATATTTAAATGGTATGAATATTAAAGCAAGCAAAGCAACGCACGGACGTTTCGGGATGCAAAATAGAAACGAGCGAAAATAGTGGGTCACGTGCTGTCGAATAACGCTTTAAATTGCTGCATTTATATTTTTTTACTTCTATTTAACACTGGACTCGAAATGGTAGAAATAATTCCTTAAACAACAATTCAGATTACGTTTACATAATATTGAAAGAGCGTTAGGTTATACATACGTTGCGTGAGCCCATCGATACTTCCATGGATGTGTTTTTATCGGTTTGAAACTAATAAATGATTATCGTCTAGCAAGAGAGTATCAAGGGAGTAACAAGAGAGACAGTCTCGCGCGAAAGCGTCACGTTCTATCTCTTTGTCTCGTGAGTCAACATCTTCGAAGCTAGCCTACCCCTATTTGTACAGCTTTCGAGGCGAGGGTCATCGTTTCGTTTATAAACAGAGCAAATATTAGGAATTACATCTCGACAACGATACCGCTATTAAACCCTTGACTCCTGTAACGGGATGTGAAACCTGTAGGTAATCCTGCCTACAGGTTTGGAAAAATTTATAGCGCGATCGAACGCCTTAAATATCGATTAAGTATAATATAATGAGTCTCAAAGTGAATAAACGAGAGCAAAAAATCATCATGGATCGAGCGATACAGGATATCTAATATCCGAACCCGAACCGCATCGTAAAATCGATGCTTGAAAGTCGGGTGACTCCTTTTATTTTTCGTCGATGCAGTCTCTCCAGCGATGGTATGCTACCAAAAGATTTTCTTACATTGGTTTTGCATTACCTGCTTCCTATACCTCGTAAAAATAGAATATAAAGACCGAATCAGGATAGTCTGCACAGTGTTCAGCCACTGTGTATATTTCGTAAAAACACTGCCGAGGTCTCTTTTATAATCTTGATAATAGCTTTTCTGCGTACACGCTCGTTTCGCAAACATCTGGCCCGTACAAATAACAGCTTTTAATTAATTATTATTTCAAAGCGACAAACATTTAGACAGAAAACATTGGCTCGGTGTTGAACGAAAAATTGCATCCGGGAAACGCGAACCCATCATATGTCAACTTGATCATCGTGCCAGATGAAATCCATACTTTCTTCTCGACAAATAGGAAGGATACTCTGTACGAATCGTTGGTGCATCGCATCGCGTCGACTTTAGATCCTTTGACGAAGGATTATTCTGAATTTTTCTAAATCTCTGGAAATCTTTCGAAATCGTTGGAAATATTGTTCAATTTATTATTCCATGATTTTTACACAAATCATAATCCACTGATTCGTTGACTAAACTTCTGTTCTTGTTACTTTTATTTGAAGGTTCGTAGGGGCGTACGAATCGTGTTTCCTGGAACAATGTCCAAGCAACTTTTCGATTAATCAATCGAACGAGTTTTCTCTCGACGACACCGTTTCCGGATCCGAAAGCTTCAACTAGATATAATTGAAATGAATTTCTTACAGAAAAGCAACGAGGAATAGTCCCATTACGCGAGCCTTACTAAGCGCGTAATCTTCTTCGAACAGCGGTTTCAGCGGACGTAAAAGTAGCCTTGCCATGGTAAAGCCGATACTGACTAAAGCCGGATTCGAGCTTAACCGCGTGGCTCCGTTCCGATAAAGTTTTCGTTACGGTTCGTGGGTTCATGCTAGAAGTCGATTTTTCGTCCGCGTTTTCGACTATGTAGTCTCGACTCGCTCCTTCTCGTTCTCTCCCTTGCTCGCTAGCTTCTAGAAGCCCCTCGAAAACGGAGGAAATGCAACGCGACGCAATAGTGGCTTATAAGTACGCTCATGAATAATGCAGAAACGCAAACAAAAGTGGGGGCCGAGCTACCGTCTTGCCATATAATACTTGTGTATTTTACAAACACCACCACTACCGATGCCACCGTTTTTAACCATCCTCGCGATCCTCTTGGCCCATCGTTATCGTTCTGCGTATGCACGCCTCCGTGCAAACGCGTTCCACATTCGTTTCTACGTGCGCAAGCTGATTCGTACTCGCGATACAACCAACATTCATTAAAGACTATGCTTTCGTATATGCCAGACGTTTCACGTTTCATGTTTCATGTTTCATGTTTCACGTTTTGTGTTCCGTTTTGTGCTCTAACGAATCTTCAATGTTCGTTGGAACATATGATTTACGATAATCGTAAATGCATCATTCGATCGAGCCGATCGTTAAGTCATTTTCGATCGTTATTTAATCAGTTGTACCGTGTAAGATCTCGTCGTTTTCATTTCATGGAATTAAAGTCTTATCCATAAAATAGAGTTCACAGTTTCACGCGATGCACCCTGCGCGTTATTCGACTAATCCTATTGTACGATCGTGATTCGTCCGGAAAAGAGAACACAAGCGATCGCCGACAATTTTCACCTCTCGTACTTTCGCTCCCTGGTAAACTCGATGAACTGGCGGATTTAAACGAAACACGTCCGGAATTATTTTTACTTTATTTTCCTCTCTTGTCGTCCTTTTTAATATAGCTGCTCGATTATTTATAACAAGCTCCCGATTGTTCGCCTAACAGAATTCACGGTGACGTTGACGCGACTCGAACTGCTTTTTGATCGTAGAAAGTCGTTTACTTCTGTTAGCTCGCTCCTCTATCCTATCGGGAGAGTTAATTTTACTGAAACGAACGTCACCGTGTCGCAGAGTACCACCGTGAAAAAATTGGAATGTTTTCCTTATGAAACGCCGCGTTACTTAAATAATTCCGAGGAAATATTTTTCGTTCAAACAGTGATAAGTACATTTTCCATGGTTAACCACGATTTCTTGTCATTTTTCTTCCACCAGAGAAATACGATTTTCAGAAAAAGCCCTTCGACCTGCTAGGGAAAAAGAGAACGTAACCAAAGATCGTTTCGAATTGATTAAATTTTTAGCATCGTTGAAGATGCTGCAAAAACTTTCGAACAAATGGTAATCGACGAACGCATTATCGAACGGAACGCAAGCGGAACAACAGTGTTTTATTTTAGTTTCATTATTTTCTTGTCCAGTTGATCGCGATACGTAATCGGAACATCGAGAAATTACACGTTTCTTACGGTTATTGGCTTTTTTCTTCGGAAACTTTAAAGACTCTTGCTACCACTGCTACAACTGAATTGAAAATTTTTCCATCGCGTTACGTCCGATCCAACTGTGTTGCAGCGTTCATTAGAGATCATTAGTCATTGGCAAATTGCAAGAAGATTCGCGGGAAGCGAGCTAAGAGTTCCAGACCATTATAAACGTCTCGTTGGTAGACAGACAAACCGATTAATTCCAAGTAGACCGTTTGTCAAGTCACGACAGTTCGCGTAGCACGTTTCCGTACAAACATTCCTGCCTAAGCAACTATTCTCTCTGACTAATCGCACTGACAGAGAACTCGAGGAGTAAACGTCGGCGTGGTTGAGGCTCTGGTCAACGTTCCAGAATCAGATTCGGCCCGACGCGTGGAGAATTATTTCAACCAATGACCCGTTCCAGGGACAAGATCGATCGCGTAATCGGCCAGTCCACGGGACAATCGATGCGCGTCGCGCTGCATCTTGGTCGATCGTTCGTGCCTGATCGGGGAAATAGGAAAAATCAGGATTTCGCGACACGGTACCGTGACTCGTATCCGCCGATATAAATCCTCTCCGCGACACTGGCGGAGTATCTTTTCTCCAGCAGGCGTTATTGCAATTTTTCGACGAAAAGAAATATTCCATCGATGGAGAAACTGGTGCACAGCTCAGAAACGGAAAATGAAATTGAGCGATGCGTCAGCCATGATGCAGGGATCGAGTGATTTTTTCCCTCTCGCCAGAGACGACGAATAGGATGACGATGTCGTTCCTGGCTCGCGATTTACTTGTCTCCTAACTTTATTTCACGACCCAGCATGCTTTTTCCGTTTACGTACTTGTTCTACGTTTCGCCTTCTTTAACGGACCACGAAAGAACATAAGTGGAAAGAAGCGCAAGACATAAAGCTCGATCAGTTGCAGGCTTTAAGCGCGTACTTGCCGAATTTATCGCGTATAATTAACAATGGCCGTTTAAAGACACTCACCACCGTACAAAATAACACTGCGTTCCAGTCCCAACAATCAGGTCCCGACAAAATTTTCTCTACACACATATACATTTATTATACATATACAAAATGCACGACCTCATCTTCCTTCTATCTGTACCTTCACTTGCTCTTTCTAAACGTTTCACTTTACGATGTTTCGATCGACTCTGTTTACGGTACGTTACATTTGTATTAGCAGCATTAAAGGTTTTCATCGTTATATCGAGACCTATAATTCATTGGACCAAACGTCATTCTAACAAACGTTTGTTACGAGTCAATCGTTTCGGTATTCCAAAGAGCCTTTGACGCCTGTCATTCCGCAAGCACCTGGTACACGTTCGGTCAAATCGACAAAGCGCAGAGAAGGAGTTTACGTGAAAACAATACGGTTTGTGGGCCACCGTTAATGAAACGAACAATCGAAAACGTAAGCTCCAAACACTGTTCGAAACATTTAATCGGAAAGGAAATTTATTTCGAAAAAGACGATAAAGAACGATTGCGAGGCAACCACAGATGTTTTAGCAATGAGAAGCTCCTGTTTGTACAGATAACGGGAAAGTATCGTCTCGCGGACGACGCTTAAAAACTTGTAACGAGATAAAAAGCGAGTGCAAAAGTTGGACGATAAGTATTCCGATTAATAAAAGTTTTTCGCAAATTTCAGTCGTCTCATCAAAGTTTGCCTAGAGGAAAAAAAGAAGAAGAAGAAGAAGAAGAAGAAGAAGAAGAAGAAGAAGAAGAAGAAGAAGAAGAAGAAGAAGATGAAAAGAAACAGGAAAAAGGAAAAAGGGAAAAGAAAAAAATGAATGAAACTTGAGCGCGGTATCCCGGCATTTCTTTCCTGGCCAAGAAGAATCGCTTTTTTGAAACAGAGACAAGGATGATTTAAATGTCGCCAGCAGCGACAAATTAATTAGTCGGGAGAAAAACGGTGGGAAAGGGCCGTGGCAAGTGCCTGGTGGTAAATCTACCTTTCCACCAAAGATTTCATCTTACGTTAACCATCGATCGAGTATTTTCCAGACCGCTACTGCAACTTGTCGATAAGAATAAATACACTCTGGCACAGTGTGCAGAAACAAATGAGAAAAATGGAGGCCCGAGAGTGGGATGAAACAGTCAGCAGAAGCAATGGATAAGGAAGAAAATACGTGGAAACAACCGCGTACGATCGTATCCTTCCCCCAGATCTTCTCGAGCTCCCGGCCGCGTTATATATTCCAATTCGATAGACACGTTTTTCCAATGTCTGATAGGAAAATGGCTGACTCTATCGCTAGCCCAGTTTCGGATTACCTGCTCGCCAGGATAACGATGAGAGGAAGCCGGTTACCGTGGATAGAGGAAGCTGAAAAAGAATTTCCTATGGATATCTTCGACACTCGTCCTCGAAATATCGATTCTATCGGTTCTCGTTCTAGCCATAACGGTTAAACGACGGACAAAAGCGATGACAAGTGGGGAAAAGAAATGTGAGTATGTATCGCGTAAACGATTTACGAACGGGCCGGCAATATCTTCGACTGACGCGACAAAAACTGCAGAACCGCGTTACGTTAACGAGCTTTGTCCCTTCGATCGCGAACGACTCGTCAAAACCCTTGCCTATCCTGCTTTCACCGACCACTTTCTATCGGGGAATCGTGGTCGCACGAATCCTCTCCGTAAATATTTGAGGAGAACAGATTACTCTGCTCGGAAGACTTGAAAATCATCGTTTTGTCGCATTGCACCAGCACGTACGCTAGTCGTTCAAACTTTCTTATCCAAGTCTTGATTGATTTTTATTTAATCGATCCAACGACTGGGCTCCTGTATCGATCATTTCCTAAAACAAATATTTTTCTCGATATATAGAAAATAGCTTTGTTATCGATGTAACAAATTCCCATGGATGCAAACAGTGAAAACGAATATTTTATTTCGAACAATATTTGATCAAAGTATCTCTTATAGTTAGTGTTTCACGCGCATTCAACGAATTTATAAAACATAGCTCGCAACGTAACAAAAGTGTGTACACTGACGATGGTTACACTATATATATATATATATTTTTTTTTTTTTTTTTTTTTTTTCTCCCCGATGAATTTCAATGAAAAGCCGCACACGCTAGGCGAATACTCGGCGCAACGTTCCAAGCTCCGCAGTTTCGAGTTGACCGCACGAATCGGGCATTGGCGATTCCAGTTTGCGGTCAGTATAAATTCGTCACTCGTTTCTGGCGACCGCGAACGAGTATGATTCGGAAGCATACGGTATCGCGTTCCGCTTCCCCACTTCGTTGTGCGTGGGTGTCAAGATGCCATTCCTAAATTGAAACGTGCCAGCAAGTTGCGTCCTCGTGACACGTTTGTCTTTTATCTATGTTGCACCATCGCGGCAAGCCCGCTTTTTTCCTACCATGAAAATCCATTCGGTATACAGTGAAATCAACGAGTCTCGGGTTGTCGAAGCGCGAAATCGATAGGCAAGCTGCAGACTACAATTTCGCGAATAACTCAGTTCTTTGGAACAAACCATTTCTTACAAGTACACGCGTATGGTGGGACAATTTTTATCGGCATTTGTAGTACGCCGATACGAAACAACATTTTTTCGCGGTAAACACATACATATTGTTTCGCAATTTTATTTTTTCGATGCTTGTACGATCGAGTTAGCGAATTTACGCGTGCCCGTGTAAATAATATTTAACATCCACTGCTCTCATATTTGTCGATACAAGCTTGGATATATTTCAAGCACACGCGAATCCTGGTTGAGTGCGTTTTGACAGTGACACATAACATTTCTATTTGTTCGTACATATGTTCCTCGAAAACGCTGTGTTCTACTTTTTTCGCGTACAATTTGCTTCAGTTTTCTTGAGAAACTAGCGGCAGACCGAGGAGGAACGAATTTCGTATAAGTTACGGAGGTGACAGATACGAATGACGTTTTCATTCATAACGATGAAGTCTTGATAACAAACAGATGTAGCTAGAAAACAAATAAAAGCTTTGGCTCGGTTCTGCAAAGTGTATCAAGCTCTCCCTCGAAAGGATGAACTATCGCGTGTTGCTTTTTCCAAACGTACAAGCCATCCTCTCGCAGCATTTCAGAACGAAAAAGACAAGGAAGAGACACTGGCGAGAAATGTGTAGGAGTATAAAAACATCGAATCGTTATCCAAGAACTAAAATTTATCACTCGCGCATTGAAGAATTTGTTACAACCTGTCGTATAAATTCGCGCGATACAGACTATGCCATTAGCCGCGAGAACAATTTTCCAACCCTCTGTGTTTCCTCTATTTATTCTAGGAACACTTTCAAATTAATGAAACGTTCTTGTAATTACCGCGGTGTCACGTGAAACGGAGAAATTACGCACACATCAAAACGCGTCGTTTATCAAACAATGCTGTGCACCGTTCTCGTTAAATTAAAGAAATAATTTCGCCTGATATTGCACCATTGCCCTACACCAAACAGCCAGTCTCATAGTTAACGCGAAAGAAACGTTAATGGTTCGGTACATGTATAATTTTTACGAACAAAAGCAATTCAATTACTCAGCTTTCGCTCAAGCGAGCACCTCTTTTCGTAATTCACTTCCTATTCTCGTAGGAACGAAGCTTTGCATCGAGGTTCGAATGATAAAAAAATTCGGAAAAATCATGCGTTCGCCAGGTTGGTATGCTTTTTGTAAAACGTTTCCATTTCCATTCGAAACGCCGGCAGATTCGCCGATAGATATTCTTTCACACGCGGTAGTATACAGGACAAGTGGGACAAGATTATTAATCTGCCTTTAATGCCTTTCGAACCCTCCCTTTTCGATTTCTCATCCTGAACGTATACGAGCACGCTCTATAACCCCATTAATATAGGTATCAACGTCACTCTTTTCAAATTTCATGCGGATTCATTGCGAAATAAATTCACAGCTGACCGACCGAACGTTCCGTTCGAACATTCTACGCGTTGCCTTTCTCTCGACCAATTGACTGAAATTAATGAACGATCAAATTTAATGAGTTTCGAATGCACAATATTGTAGGATTCTTTTTGTGGGAAAGACGGCCCAAATAAAGGAAAAGGAGGAAAATACGATAATTTGTCGATATACCGAACAAATTAAACACTGGCTATAACGATGCTTAATGTTTTTCACTAGTGCTAGCAATAGAACTCCGGAAAGCGGAAATCCGATGCACACAGCTAACGAAAAGCTCGTTTATTAGACGTTTAATATCGTTCGTTTATCGTTTAGTATACAACCGCGCGAAAACACACCGATATCCGAAACATTGTGCTCGCTGCTTTCACGCTTCGTTTATTGAGAGAAATTATCGTCCAAAGAGAACGCATCTAGCATTCGTAAAGTTTAATTGCAGCTTTTCGAAGAAATTGCTGAATTTATAAACTCGTTCGTCGCGAAAGTTTTGTCGATTGTGTGTTGATGAAACTGCGAGTTATAACGTATACGTATATAATTATCCAAACGAACGAGTAAGCGTAACGTTCCTTCGAAGGACCCTTTCCAATTCTTTTTACCCTTAAGATCGGGTATCGAATAGAACCGTGCTTAAGATTTTTAGACTAATTGTAAGGTTCGAAAATGTGATGCGACGAAAAACACGCAGCCATGGAACAGCAATATTCGAGACAGAGGCTGTATTAATATCGCGTACACATCCTCCTTTTGACAGAGGTAATTCGAGAAGCGGATTTGAAAGTTGGAGATGGTCTGGCTTGGAGTCTGGTCCCATAAAAGTTCTCGGCGCGGGCCGTGCTCGGATTCGCTTTAATGCGCTGCCTCCAACAGCGCGTTCCAGTCCACCGTAGCTGGTTGAATTTCGTTCAACGACCCTTCTCGGACTCTCCGGAAAATCTGGCCACGATTCCGCACGTTTCCTTAGTTTTTCGTCGATAATCAGCCTCTCGATCGAGGACCGTCCTCAACGTCTTGCTACGATTGATCATAGAACTTGGTCGGTTTGGTTAATCAACGAACAAGCAACGACGATACGATATTTTAACTAAGATTGCATGGAAAAATAGGGGTGAAAGTTTCGCTGCGCTACAAACGAAACAGCTTTGCAATCATTTCGCAGAGACAAGAATACAAATGGAGTCTGTTGCGAACTTCTTGCTACAATTTTCGTTCTCTAAGTAGGAAAATTTCGGTCGTCCCTTATCGCTTCTGCAGCAAGATAGTTCTCTGAGATAGAAGCGTGCGCTTAAACTGTAGCATCCCCAGGTAGACGGAAATACTTGTCGATGTAATACCTCGCTTTCTAACTTTCTAACTTCCTAACTTTCCTATCGAGTGCGATAATACGTTTCGATTGTATTTAAATTAATTTAACCATCTTGTTTCGTCAAATTTACAAAGGTAAAAGACTATACAGATTCTTACACACTCCTTTAATGGTTGACGCGAGTTTCAATTTCAACATGTTTGCAAAGAGTTAATCGAACCTTAAAACTAGTTACATCTTGTTCTAAAACAAGCTAATAATAAGGTTATAATTTTCTACTTAAACATTGCGCAACTATTTAAACTATTTCTGATAGGCGGTTCCAATCGATCATCAAACGGATATCATGTTTGCATCGCGAACTTGAAGAGAGGATCGTTCGTCGCGAGACTGTACCGAGCTGTTTGCGATTGGTCAACATCGATTACCTCGTCGATAGTACCTAAAACTCAAGTTAGTCGAAGCATTACTGCGACAAATCGATCTTCGTGACTGGAACGCTATCGACCGCTTAACACGAATATTTCGAAAAGCAAAGGATTATTGGTGAATCGAAACAAAAAGAACCTTATAGTAGATCCGGAATTTTTATCAACTTGACAACAGTGTCAAAATGATATTACCGTTGGCCAGTTACCATACATTTATTATTACATATCTTGGTAATATTATTATAAAAGCTCGATGCTTTTTTCCACCAAGTACGAACATTTTTCGGCCGTTTGTATTTTTGCCTGGTGTCCTCGTATTTCACCAAGCTTAATCATATTTTATCCGCCGTCGAATTTCGCTCGATCCAGTCCCACAGGATTATCAGCTTAGAGGCATCCTCTTACATTCCTCGGCGTGGCTATACGTGTCAATCTGTACGAGAGCCACGGTTTAAGTTTGAGTTTATCGGTAGATCAACCACACCCGTCTTGATTTATCCGCGTTTTCGGTACCGCCTAAAAATCGATCGGATTCCAAGCAATTGTATTCTCGAAGAGAGCGAGAAGGAACGAAAATTTGATTTAGCAGTTTTCTCTGAATTTTTATAAACAAACAAATGAATAGATAAATAAATAAATAGTAATAAGAAAAATATATAAAAGGTGGTCGGTTTACGTTGCTTTCAGGGGTTAAATCGCCTCGATTTCAAACTATTTATAAATTAACGGCACTCGGTTCTCGCGAGAGACTCAAAGTCCAATCGAACCGAGTGGCAAATGAAATTTTTGCGGAGTAGTTGAAACTTCTTGGACCGAGTACAAGGCTAGTCGAAGCCAAGTAAAATAATTAACCCACTTAGTGTAATTCCTCTGCGCGTTCGAAGCTCTTAGCCGGTGATGTTCATTAATTCTTCACTGGTCCCGTAAAAGACAAATGGCTAAACTCGGTTACTAGTATTGCTCTGGCATTGCAAGTCGTTGCGTGCGAAACGTACGCTAACGTTGAGCTCAGAAATCTCGAGAAGATGGTGTTCTTACTATGCAAATTTCATCCGAAAGTGCTTTAAAGAGCGATGCCACGCCGCCACCGTTCCCTTTAATCGAGCTGCTGTCTTTTATTGTCTGCGCACACAACGTTGATAAACAAAATTACATTGGTTGCAAAACTATGAACCGCTTTGAACCTGTTAAACGATGTAATCTGCTCTTTAACGGTCTAATCTGCCCAATTACAATTACTATACTCTAGTACATTCCAAAAGGACGACCCTATATGATCGAGTGCTTTCACGACAGCAACCCGTTTCAGTTGCTAATTTCTCGAAGGAAAATAGGTCGACGTTGAAATGCAGCTTTTCAAGGTCGATCCTGGATTGGTGCAACTTGTTTGCCGAACGTCTTAACGTATACTCTGTCCACCGTGTAATTTGTATTCGGTTATATCGTGTCACACCGCTTAGTCAAGTCAAGGATGAGTTATTCGCGGCGGACAGGAAACTCGAGTACTCCGTTGTTATAGTTTCAGATCCGTTATGTAAAAGGGTATTCTCCATCGAACGATGTTTGCTTGCTCTTACCACTGATTAATCGCCACACTCATAATTGACACTGTTCATAAATCCTGCGATGCGATGTACATGCTCGTCGTGTTAACTTTCAATAGGAAATGAAATAGACGTTAATGTTGTTTGGAAATATAATATTAGCAGATGTCGACGTAAATACACGACATAAAATACTTTTATACTCGCTACTTATTTACCGTGACTTAAGTAATCGCATGGCATATCGTTTGATAAATGACTAGGAGATTAAATTAATCTAAATGGTATCGTCGTTAACGGTAAAGTTAATTAAAACAATATACATTTACGGGCTCGTTTAACAAATATCACTTCATCCGTTTAATTAAACGGAAACAATTTATAATTTCTTGGATGTCGTTCAGTTTTCTTTTCATTCGCTCGCAAAGAATGTGAGATGCTTTTACGAGAGACTTTAATTTATTTTACAGTCGATTTACGAGCTAAAAGTTCTTCGATCCACAGTCGAATAACATTATAATGTAATTATCCCTGAAAGACGGTGACACTCGAAGAAATTTTATCCACCGTCGTAAGAAGAGAATCGTTTTATAAGTAATAAAGATATTATCCAGACTATTGGACGGAAGAAAACTTATCTCACCGGATTACTGTCCGTCTTTCAAATATACCTAATAAAACCGAAATGTGTTAACAGCTAGCAACATTCTTAAAGTTCGGCCACTTTTGTCTCTCCGACGTGTCGTTTGTTTCAAGACCGATGCTTCCCTTTGGCTCGCTCAGCTCTCTACGAAGAAGGGCGGTTCCTAAAAGATCAACTAAAGAATCCTCGTAAATCCCAATCGGATCGGAAACACAAAGATGAGAGATGCCACCGAAAAATCTCGTTTCAACGTGTTCAACGTACTACCTTTGGGGGAAAAAATGAAAAACGAGAAATGCAGCAACGAGGCTTCGACTTGTTATTTCCAACGTTCACCAGTCAGTTCGATCGTGCTTCTCTTCAATCTTTCGAGCGTACAAACATTTATATGCTTGTGTTGCAACTACCAACTAACCGAAAGGCCAACCAGACGCTTCGTTGCGTCCGGTGCCACGATAGCCAGCCTTAAATCAAGTTTCGGTCCAAGAAAATTGAAAGGCGAAATCTCGAAGACGAGAATGACGAGAATGACGAGAATGACGAGAATGACTCGGGACGTCGTGAAAAATTGTTGAAAGACTGCGGCTATGCGCTCGACCAACGAGAAGATCGAAACTCTGCCCTTTTATCGCGTTACAATCTTCCCTCTGCCACAGGGAAACCATGGGATGGGTATTATCCAATCTGGACGAAGAAAGTCGACAGTCAGAGGCTCCACATTTCCACAGTGTTGTGCTGACGAGTTCGATCTTCTACTATCGTACAGACGCTAAAGCCAGTGTTACAGTGGTATATGTACAAGCTAGTCAACTGCTTCGTAGGATGTTCGCGTTTGTTAAACCGTTCAATTTTCTCGGTTCGTAGAAATTTTGAAGAGATTTTTAAAAGGAAACACTTGGAACTTTCTTCGTATTCTTGGTTTGAGAGGAAGGTCAGGAATAGTAAACGACGATTAATTATCGGTTTCTATTATAACACGGTTGCTCAGAGTCCCAAATATTTACTCGATAATTGCGCAATTAACGTCCGCAGAAGTAATTCTCTTTCTTGTGCACGCTTTGTCGAGAATACGCTGAGGTAGTCTACGCGGAAACAGCGCGGTTTCCGTTTAACGCAGTGAACGATGCTTATTGTTCCGAAGGCAATTTCTATTCAAAAGTTCGAAGGCTGGAGAGATTCGGAACAGAAGTTTCTGCTCCCTTTACATTCGAACCTAGGGGTATCGTAGTCTGCGGACAAACGCCTGCCAGCGTTTTCTCCTAATCTACAAGATAATTAAGAAACGACGATCCTGCTGCATCAACCGCGGAGAAAGTCGTTTACACCGACCACGGTGCTGTGAGCTTCGAGAAAACGAGTCCGCTTGTAATTACAAAAGTCGCTCGAATGGCGGAGATCCTTTTTAAAATTAAACATTTTATTTCATCCTTCGTATAGAAGACATATTAATATAATAAAAAAAAGGACAGTCTGTCGTCGTCTCCTTTGATGTTAAGATCGCAAACCTTTTCAGCTTATTCGCTAATCAAATTTAAAGTCTTTAAGTATTTGACAAATACTTTTTGGGCCGATTATATTTTTTTCATCACTCGCCGACCGATTAATTTCAAAATCTAACCATTAACTATGATCGATTACGCAAACACGAAATTTACTACAATTGTCTCTGCAATATTCGCGAAATATGCAAACGAGTGTGTTCAAATATATCAACAAGCTCAAGTACAGTTTATAACGAACCGATTTTATCGAAATCTTGAAATTTTCTCATCTAGTATGTAAATAGCTCTTTATAAACGCGAATTACAATTTTCTGAAGAAAATAGACGATGTCATCTTGGAAGCGGTAGGAAGTGGTCTTTAAATAATGTATAGAAAACGGTTCAAAGAGACAAATGCATCCAATACATGCTTGTAAGTGGTAATGTAAAATTCAGTGACGTCCTCTTCCTGCACGCTGCAGTAGAGGGAAAACTGGCATTGTTTACGCGATAGATTGTTCCTTTATAGATAGTACGTAATTTTTTACTTACAATTAGCATGCATCCAGAAGAGACATAGTACTTCTCATTACTCTCTCTACTACTCTCTCAATTAATAGTATATCTTTTCTTTACGTTATTGCACCATCGCGAGAAAGTTACTATCGTTTCGTTTCGACGGCTACCTTCTTCGTTCGAAATAATTAATTCAGAAGTTCTTCCCGAGAGAACGATTAGTCGTTTTGTTGAGAATCAATAGCTTGAAAACCACACGATTTTTCTACGGAGAAGCTCGTTTCAATTTCTATCGTGCCTCGGTGCGATTTACTTTTTCCGTATCGAAAAATTGTCGACGTAACGCAAACGTAATTGTTCATAAATTTCGTGCGTAACGAGATGGATCTTAAGTTTGTTAGCAACCAGTGCCACGCTAAAGGACCAAATTAGGAAGCCAGGTGTCCGTTTACGGGCCGCAAATATACCCTGTGAATATATCCAACGGTGAATAAGAGCTCTTGATAATCCCGTGCACCGATTCCCATGGTAATCGCGATCATTTAACTTTTGTCATTCTGACTTTTGATCGAACGTTTCGGCAACAATTGATCTCTGTTATTGTTAGTCCCGAAATGCCGCGTTGAACAAGTCGTCGATATTTATACAGAAATATTTGATACGTCCATCAAATTGTCCCGAGCGCGTAAAAAGTTATAACGTATAATGACATCGTTAACGACACGAATGTAACAGCCATTGTGTACTCAGGATTCGAACGATCTACTATTTCTTTCGCTTAATTAAATTCTCGGTATTAACCGAACAATTCAAATTTCATGTGCTCGATGCGCTGACACATTCGGTCACCTGCGTAGCGGAACGCACTTCAATTATTCTTCGAGTTTTTAAGCCGAAGCAATTTCACACATTAATCCCTGAAAATTGCCTCGAATCTGTACCACGTAGCCAAAAAATTTCAAACAGAGAGGACGTAGCGAGACTTTATCGTGCTGCTGACACACCCAAAGGAAGCTTATCGGCTACTTAAAACCAAGTGGTATTAAAAGAAGGAAAAAAGAAAAAAAGAAAAAGAAGAAAAAAATCGTTCTCTATGCATATGAGCGAACTCTTAAAGTCGAAGCTACTCGTAAAATTTGACAAGATAAGATACGTATCGTACAGGAAGTGTCACGATACGAGTTCTCTCTCAACTCGCATTTCGTGCACAACTCTTGGATAAATTTCTGGAGCAAGTGAAAAGGCATAGTAAAATTCGTTCAGAGAAAGACCTATTAAACACTGGAATCGATAGAAAATATTCTTGTCGGTAGGTTTAAAGTTCGTCGGTACAAATCTCTTTCCTTTCGAAGGAAAATGTCACGCTTCGCGCGTTCAATATGTTTTACGTATCATTCTACCATCTTTTTTTATTTTCTTTCACAACAAAGGTACGAGAAAAAATTGAATACGCGTTGGTAACAGATATCTCATTTCTGTCATCGTTTGACGACATTTCGATTCCGTTAAATCATTCACGAGAATCGGATGTTTTGTAACCGTGCTCCTGGGTAATTGGTAATTACACGCCGCTCTTCGAAAACGACTATAGCTTTATGTGAATTGTATACCGTAACGAAATCCCGCAGGACACTCGTATGGCGAAAGACTCCAGCGCGTGTTGGAAAATTTTATACTAGCTTCTCCCTTTTCCATCTTCGAACGTCTGTTTTTTTCTCAATTCCTTTCCACACCACCCTTTTCAACATTTTTGTCTTTGGTGCGCTGTTTCCTTTCGCAAGCATTTTCATTCAACTTCACCCCACGGATAGTAATTATTCGATGAAATCGTTTCAATTGACGACTCGTTTTCAATTAAATCACGATCACGCTTCGATCGAAGTCTTATACTTTGTACGTATATCGTTTGTCTTTCCTCGCCTCGATCGTACTCTACTACTTGTGCGATAAGACGAATTTTCTGTAAATTATGAACGAACAAAAAGAAAAACTAATGATAAAAGGAAATAGATGAGAGAAAGCAAAAAGGAAGATAGAAGACGAGAAGAAAATCCATCGAGGCTAGTTTAATTCGGAATTGGTTTCCTCTTCACGCGTCCGCGTCGAACCTTTTATTTTCTCGCAATCTCTAATCTTTCCAATCGATTTAAACTCAATCACGCGTCTCCACCAAACCGTGGTATCTATCTTTCTCGCTTTCTTCCCCTTTTGCGCACTCCTTGCTTTTTTAACCTCCTCTTTCCGCAATCTCGTGCCATTTCCTCGATCGTTTCGATCGTCGAGACAGTAGTGCTCGTATTGGTCTTGCTTCCGCCAAATAAACCATGCCTTCTTTTGTTTTTTTTTTTTTCGAGTTCCTTCGGACAACCCGACGATCGACAGGTGTACCCTTGGAACTTCTCAACCCTTAACTGGTGAGTTAAACTTTGTTGCGATGTTTTCTTATATCGGAATACAGATCGATTAGATGTCTATTTTATTTACAAATAACACTTTATTAATACCATCTCACCAATCAAGTATCGTAATAATGTTGCCAGTACCATTTTTACTCTCTCAAAGACCGTAGAAGCTTCCAGAGGATGGGAAACGATTGGTTCGATAACGCGCATAACGCACTACATGCACCGAGTCGCCGTTCGAATCGAAACAAAGGCGTTTCCGCGAGGGTAGCTGATAATTATGCGCGACGCGACTTCCTACGACTTGGACATTCAATTCTCTCCTCGTCACGTTCCTCGAATAACTGCAGCAAGCGTCATGCGGTGTGAAATTATTACATAGCTACAATTAAGCGGATAAGTTAGTCGAATGATCTCATCGAATCGTTTAAAGCCAACCCCTTGAGAGAGTATCGATAAACGCGACAGTGTACAGTGTTAAAAAAATCTCTTCGTTCGGTCGAAAGAAAGATGGAAGAATTGTCCAACTCGATATTATCGTTTTGTTAAACGAGACTAATCGTAAGTAAGAAAGCAACGAAGAGAGTGAAAAAGAAAAATAGAAGGGCGACTGTAGTTTCGTGGAGACTTGTATATATGTATATTACTTGTATTATACTATTAACTTGTTATTAAATGTTCATTGTTCTTGGATTTGGTATATAAATTTCAACGGTAAAAATATAAGGGTCGCGTTCGACATTATTGCTCGGCGAGTCATTCAAACGCGTACGAAAGAACGACAAAATTTGAATGAAATCAGGCGAAGAATATTTTATGAGAGCCATATTAAGTTTTGAGACACAGCCTTGTGCGAGCTTGTCGTTGGCCGTTGAAACTTCTTAGAGGAAGCAAATTAATACAGTGGCTGGAGAGTTTCTTTCGGGGTAGCAAGAAAGAGCGTAAAACGCCGGTTCGCGAACAGCTCTCTCGAACAAGAAACCCAATTTTTGAGCTGCTATTAATTCCGGACTGTAATTACGCTTAATGGCATTCTCTCGAGGTTCCAACTAGAAACTCCAAGACTTCCGCTGCAACGCTTCTAATAATTGCTTCAGAGTCATCGAAATACACGAGCCGACAACATGTATTCGATCTAAGTTTAACGAAATGCCTGGAAATTTTTGTAGAGTAATTCCGTAACTGCGAGTAAAGGGAAACGAGGCAATTACTATTTCGGTTTTCGTCAGATAGGAATTGAAAAATCGTGTATCGTGTTATCGAACAACGGGAATGTCGCCACCGATCGTAAAGATGGTGGTGGAAAGATAGAAAATAAATTAAAATAAAAACGAAATTCGGGTCCGTTTATTCGCGAACATTCTCTGCGTTACCAGCGATCATCCACGCGCCGTTTCCACATTTTTAATAGTATCTCAGAGCGCAATTTTATCTCGCATGAAACCGTGTTGTTACCTTATGTTCTCTCATGTTCTCGTCACGTTTTCAGACGCTCGAATACATCGAACAAATGGAATTTAACAACGTAGCGTCGCTTCTTAAACCAATAACTTTGCCAACTCTAAGTTGTAACCAGTAAAATGTAATTTCTTTCCGGTTTCCGTTCGAGTTGTTGTAAGCATTGAAACGATAGTAGGTACCCATAAACGGGTGAGAAATTTTCCACGCCGCAGAGACACACTGATTATCAAAAAATACGTTAAACAAGATTCGACAATTCGGCTTGGCCTTTATACGAAAACAGGCTTTCTGCGTACATCTCGTTGTACAACACCCGCGCCGAATTACCTGCTGAACAGCATTGTTTTCGCGAACAATGCGAACAACCCTCCGAGATTCGCGCGACAAGTACTCTCTAACAGTGGTGCTCAAACTCTCGTTAACGTTAAGGTTTACTCGTGTATTATTCATTGGGTTTTCCAAATTCTTTTACCAAGTAATGCTTATTTGGTATTACATATACTTTGAAGGAGAGAAAAAAAAAAGAAACCAAAATGGAAGAAAAAAACGCTTAACAGTCTTTGATACTTTTGCTTAACGTAAATTAAAATATGACGACTTGTCTCGCCTAAGCTATGAAATAAACCATTCGAAATATCGGTACATTCAAGCACTATCGTACTCATAGTTACTCCGATACAATGAAAGAAAAGAAAGTAACAAGCGGTAATAAAGATACAACGAAATATAAAATGGATACATACACGTATATCTCTCGTTATGAAATTGTTTTACGATCTACACGCGACAGGTCTTCTGCGAATCGAAAAGAATTACAAAAAGTTAAAAGGAAACCGATCGATCGATACGCAAACTCGGTCGAAGATAAAACGAAATCAAGCGGTTGCAGAACAGAAATCTCCAAGCCGTCATCTCACGTTCGATTAAACATTTTTAATTACTTTCGACCGATTAACGAGTCGAATGAACACCAGACGTAGCCTCCCTGCCAAATTTAACCTCTCGCTGCTAACCGCTTTAAAATCATTCGCTCATCTATCACGCATTTCCCTCTTCTTTCTTTCCAATCTGTAGATTATTGGAGTTAATCCAGCATCACCGACAACCCCCGTCACCGACCGATTTCTGATTGACTTTTCGCCCTATCGATTATCCTGCACTTTTTTCCAACCCCATTCTCTCTACGTTACGGTTCGCGTTCGACGCCGTAAAACTGAACGATTATTGCCTATAATGAAACGGGGAACTATCGTGTCCACTTCGGCGATAATTAATAGCAATTTACCACGTTCGTTCGACCGACTTTTCCTGCTAATATCACGAGGAATCGACTTCGCTAGAATTTCAATGAAATACCCGGAGAATCGAGTTACCCCCTTTAATACAAACATAGGTATTCGTTGCAAACAAATTCGATAAAAATTTTCCTCGTTTTTCAGCAGAAGAGAATAATTATCGTTCATTTTATTTCTGAAAAGTAACTTTGTCTCGAATAAAATGTAATAAAATTTCAATAAAAATCGCACGAGACTAAAAAAAAAAAAACGAACCATTATACACGTTCTCATATGACTAATTAAGAAAGATAAGATTCGATTGTAACGTTACCGCGAACCAGTTGTCAGGAATCAGCTGCTATTTCAATGGACGAACCATCGTTCGCCAGGGTTTACGTAAAGGTAGGGTTATCCAGGGATGTTTCAATTTTTACGGGATTTAAATCGATAATATTGCTACACCATGACTTAATAATATGAGAGCGTGCGAGTGCTTCAGGGGTTGACATCTATCGAGTATTCCTTGATCGATTACTTAACGTGAACGGCGTCCACCACCCTAACCCTGTGGTCAGTCAGTGGTCACTAATGGTCACTTTCTCCAAAATCGTTCTAACCGACTACCTAACTACGGTAAGCGTTTCTGGAGGTTCGCTTTCGGTCTCAACTAACTCCATGAACAGTGGACATCGCCCGGCGGGCTACTTTTCGGCAATACTTGTCACGGATTTTCTGTCTCTACCTTTTTCGATACGTTCTATCGTGAAAAAGTTGGAGCTTTGAAAAATTGCCGTAAACGAAATTCTACGTTCATGGTTCATCTGTCTCTGTGAAGATGACATTTTCGAAGGACTAGAATTTCCGGAATAAGGATATTTTTACATTAACCAAATAATTAATGTAAAGAACTGCGAATTTCCGAGGAATTAGTGTGTCAACTTTAATAATTCTCTGGCTGTATTTCCAGTGGCGTACAAAAATAACACAGAGCTCAGGTTTATGGCCATGCATGCGTACCACTTTCGCGTGCAATGCACGAAAATCCTCTTAAAAATTCTCTGGAATAATTCGAGGTACACGGACACCGGAGTGCGGCCACGAAAACAAAAAGCATGGAATATAGATGCACATGCGAGAAATACGCAAACTAACGAGATAAATTGTGCAGAGATTTTATATCTCGTCCGACCGTCTTGACAAATTCGTGGAATTAGAATTAAACGGTACCGATTCCTATTAAGATATGCAAGTTTCTTGTCAAAAGGATCGTTAAAACGAGCGATAAGAATCGATAGACTAACAAAACGAGACGCTCGACGACAAGTCGTACGAAAGGCGCTTATTACTCGCACGCCCATGCTTACAGGAAATCGTTGTTGTAACGGCGATAGTTTATCACCGACAACGCGATCGATTTGTATCACGATCATTTTCTAACACGCACGCGTTATACGTACTTCGATTAATTAATCGTTGCACAATTTTCTACTGGTGAACTCGAATTTCGCGTGAGCCGTTGCTCGTTATCATATCTTCATGATCCTAAGTGACTCTGCAACCTGATAGAAAAACTTGTGGTACAAGCAGAAACTAAACCGATAAGGCGGCAAAGTAAAAGTTCTCGTAGAAAATAAAATCACTGCGAAAAACCACGGCTCGTTTAGTGCGTAATATTTTATCAATTTTATTAACATCGTACCGTAGCGTGTAACCCGAACACGAATACGAATACGAATACGAACACGAACACGAACACGAACACGAACCGGCAGACATGTAACTTTTGCAGAAATTAAGTACCAACGATGGGATCGCGTGGCGTATTATGCTCGAACTGTTTGCGATTCAGTCAGTGTGCACAGCTGCACAGTTGCACCCTACACCCTGTACCCACGATGCATTCGAGTGGAAGAAAAGAAGAAGAGATCAAGCCTGAACCAAACAACTAGAAAAGGGAACATTTGATATATTGGTGGGGAAATAAACGTAAAAAAAGTGTGTGTAGTTGAAACGAAATTTATCCTACCGTCGGCATAACGAGCTGTCCTCGGTGCATGGTTTAGTTATTCGAGTGAACGCTTTCCTGCGACATCACAGCTACCCCCCGTCTCTTTTCTTTTCTTTGGCGAATCGTAGTCAAGCAACTCGAGACGAAGAATATTTCTAGAGTCACTCAAGAACAATGGTGTACATTAACGCAAAGTGGACAGGTGTCTCGTGCAAAAGGAGGAGAAAAGGAAAGGCGAGAAAAGCGAAGATCAGAGAACACTACGAACTGAGCTTGTTTGAAGAAGCTTCATTTGCCATCCGTAAACCAAGAACCTCTTAACGCGTTGGGTACATCATTATCCCAGTTCTATCGCAACGAAATAACGATTGCGCGGAGAACGTATCGCACATATATGTATATATAATATAACGGGAAATCAAGAAAACATGGTTGATAACATGAAAAAGACAAACATGTCAAACTAATTGGAACGAAGCGTCACCTGGAATAGTTGGAAGAATACGATTGTTCTTCGAATAATTAGTTTTCACCAGAGAATTTTCCATAACTCCTACTTTATCATGGAGAACGCTCGATCAATGGCGTTGAGAGGAATTTCCAGAGTCGCTTACCACCAAGGTAGCGCGTCATCAGCGGTGCGAAGAACGCGGCGCTCAACGATAAAAAGCACCAGCAAAAGGAAGAAAAGCAAACGACGGGAATAAAGGGAGAATAGAAAAGTACGGGAAGACGATTTCTCCGCGTCAGAAGGTCGTTTACAAGTCTCGCGTAGCCTCCGCAAAATAAAGATTTCGAGGGCCATTCAGAGGCAGTCAAGTGGCCCGTATATTAGTGGAGTGTTGACAGGTGTGTCGACCGAGAAAAAAGGCCAAGACAGGGAAAGAGCGTCGCCAACGAGGAACTAAAGTGGAAGAGCACAAAAGGGGAACCTAGAGCTCCGTGGCAAAATCGTCGAGACACGGAACCAGAATCGATGCGTGGTCGAGCATCGTCGTCTCTGTTACGTGTGTTTGTTAACCACTGTAGAGTAGATTGCCGAGACGGAATAAAATATTATAATAATAGGAGAAATAAGATTGGTAGATTGTGAAAAAATAATGGACCATCGATACGATACCCTGGTTCTTAGATTTTTCATTCTCTTTCGAGAAATGTTGAAAAAATAATTGTATCGGGTAAGAGGATCGAGGAAGGGGTTGATGGCGTTGCGTATCGTCAGGAGGGAGTTCAATCGGTCTGGCTGGCTCATTCACGGCACAGCTTTAACGCTGGGCTTTTCATTAGGGCGCGTGATTGATGAGGACCCATTCGCGCTGCGATATTATTTTGAGTAGGCGCGTACCTAGACCAGCAGCCCAGAGCAAGCCCCATTATCTGTCGGTCTTTTCGCCACCCGACCTCTCTACCCTTCGCCATCCTCCGCCATCCTCTTCGCTACTCTGGCCTCGTCACGTCTTTCTCGGCCAACAGCATCCTCGTTTCACGCTGCACTCGTTCGCCTTTCGTACTCAAACCCCTTTGTTCCCGTGAGCTGTCGACGCTAATGAAAAGCACTTTTAACCGATGCTAATGGAAACGCGCCACCCGGTTATATACTTTTCGGGATTGCGTACCTTCGGTACGGAATCGCTGCGAAAAATTATCTCACCGACCTATCTCGTTACGTTAGCGACGCGGCCTACAGTTTCCAAGGATGAGAAAATAGACGAGGTGAATTTTGAGATTGATGACCGGAGCTCGCACGATTGCCTCTTTTACCACGCGTTTCGAAATTCGAGATTAATACGCGCTCGATCAACCTGTACCACTCAATTATTCTTGTTTGGCGCAAGTCAGTCGTCTATGTTATATTATATAATATATTCACGTATGCGCAGCGAGTTCTTTTTTTTCTTTCATTTCAAATTCGTAGCTTTCACGAAGCAGTTCGCAGAAGTGATTGCAAGCGGACTTCGAAAATTTGTATCGCGTAAGAAAGATAATTCTGTTCGTTCGGCTAAGAAGCGCTAAAAGAGTGGCTGAACGAGGTCGTCGTTGCAAGACAGCTTTTACGCCACATCGGTCCTTGTCCCGACGAATTTTCGCGTCGCTTCAACTCGTGTCCTCGCTCCTATCCTCACCACCGTGTACCATCCTGTTCGCTTTGAGAATTTGTCTTGGTCTTATCTTAACGTTGCGCTGCAACCATCTGCTACGAAAAGACCGAGCCGAGCGTGCTCGCTACCACCATAAATTCCCATCGCGTTCAAAGACAAACAGAGTGGAATTGATCCATTCTTTAACATCGGGGAGAGCGAAAGAGAAACTCGAGCAATCTGCGTTGCGTTTTCTTACAGTTATCGATCGATCGACGAGCAGTTTTCTTTAAAAACAATTTATCTTCATCACGCGATCGACGCAATCTGTAGCTGGCCATATATCGGATGAACAAACATTTTGAGTCGAGCAAAGATCTCGTCCTTGGTGAAAACGAGAGATCCCTCGGTGATCAAGTATCCAATCGCGAAGAAACTTTTCATCCAAAGCAAGATGTAATACGTGGTTCCGCTTTATCTTCCAGAATATTGAAAGATATACTCAAACCATTTAAACTTTGAGCAGAATCGAGAAATGGTAGATGAGAATTTCACCGGTTGCAAGATCGGCGCTTCAACTTGTGTCACTCAAAGTTCGCTTTCGAACGATCACAATTTAAACGTACATCAATCCGGAATGAAAATCACGTCTTCCTTGCCTGAACGTCGTTTCGTCTCGACGACGTGAGTCGCATTTTCCTCTGGATTTTCGGTTAGCACTAATTATACCAAAAAATTCGCAGCCGCTCCAAGAGGTTCGAGAGTGTCTATTTAACCGACCGTTCCGTATAACGAACGTATCGTTGCCTTTAATCAAAGAGCTGGGAGAGCTGGGAGAGCTGGGAGAGCTAGCAGAAAATTCTATTCGAGTTTCCACTGATTCGTGTTAAATCTATCGTTGTACCCACGGTGGAAAAATTGAGCGACCTTGTACCATTGATCGATTCCTTCGACTCTACTAGACCAGGAAAATTCGCATGAAAATTGTTTCGCACAAAACACACGCGCCTGTTTCGTATCTAGATTTAGCACGACTAGATGCTATTCGAGAGAAGTATACCGAAGGAGAAGTAGACACTCGATGCATTTGAACGGAGATGTAAAAGTTATTAAATTCGTTCGTTAAACGCAGGCTTTCGTTCAATACAGCTCAGCCAATTTCCTAATCACGCGGTATCAGAGATCCGAGGATCTTGAAACTACGGTCAAGGAGAAGCTCTACGTTTGTACAAGGCATAGAACACAGAGAACACGGAGAAATCGTTATCAAAGTGGATTCTCTGTGAGCAATCGAGCGTATGATTTATCGCAACCAAAGGATCTACTTTCATTTCCGGTGCGGTCTAAGCCTTCCCAATCCCACTGCGACTCAATTGGATCCTCTTATGTGAACCAGCGCGCTTCGCTGTTTGATCGAAAGCTACATTTCTCTAATATACTATACAAAATAGCTCGTCTTGGCAGAAGGAAAGAAAAGAACTGTCGGACACTGTTGTACGCGTAGAAATTTTTTCGACGTTCCGAAACGGTTTCGGGCAAAAAGCGGTTTCGTATGATGAAGGGTTGTTCGATTAGTTTCGTTTCCAATGGACCCAGGAAGCATTCGGGGTGACCAAAGTTTTTTTCGTGACCCCGTTGCCGTTCGGTTTGCCACCGTAAAACAAGTACGGATTGTAAATCCGGCGTGAGTTATCGCTGCGTTTCGATCAAAACTGTGAAACTGCAGTTTCAGGCCGAACACGTTAAATTTTTCACTTGGTTCTTCCGGTTACATCGGTTCGCTGTTCCATGAAAAATAGTTCCATTTTGTGGATGTCGTTTTCCCACGGCTCACCGTGCATATGCATCGAGTGTATTTCGATTCCGTGTCTCATCTACTAATCGCATTAGGTAACGCTCGAAAGCGAGAAAGTAATTTACCTATGCTTTCCTTCGATACACAGTTTCATGCACAATCATTCGTATCTTCCTTCGTCGGTCATCATTCTAAACACCGTACAGAATGGACGGTAATATTTCTCAGCGATATTCATGACAGCAGCGTGTTAACCTAAGATACGGTTGACAACAATGGATTCTTCGGATATGGGTTCGACGATAAGCTTAGCGTCGATTTTTCACGCCGACGACACGGCCAGAAGTCGAAGCTCTTAACACGCTCGCGTGGAAGTCGAAATGTCCACTGGATTTGGAAAAGCCTCGAAAAGTCTGCAAGTAGCGACTGAAAAGTATGGGATTTGAGGTTCTTAACGGAGTCACGACCTGCAACTTTTCAAGAGGAGTCGAAGCGAGGGCGTGTCTCGTTGAATTCCAGACTTTCGACATATTTTTTTATTTCTTCCTGCCTACCTCTTCTCTCTTTTCCTAAACTACTACATTTTCAGATTCTCGTTTTAATGGATTTCGAGCCATCTCTTGATCGGTTTTTAAATTCGTCGTGCTACTACCAATCGATTCGTCGATTTTAGTAACGTATCGGGTTATCGATCGGTTTCAAATTGATCGGAAAATTAGAGAAAGAAGCGAGGCGATGTTACTCGCCGAAAGAATAATCCAAGTGGGAAACCGGTGTCAGTGAACAAGTCTGGTTCTATGAAGCATCGACGAGAAGACGGATGTTCGATTCGATTCGATTCGATTCGATTCGATCGAATGGCCAACGCGAACATATTTCAACCTGTGCCTGCCTCCGTCTCGAGTTATCCCCTGAATTTGATACCGAATGTGCCAACGATGTAGTTGGATATCGTTCGTCATAACTTGGAATATTGAAACAATGCCCAAGGTGTTTAAATAAACGATATAAAAAACGTAAACGTTTGTTCTTCTTCCTACTACGCTTATTTCAAATATTCGAACGTTAGAGTTTCTTTTTTTTTTCTTCTTCTCTCTTTTTTCCCCACTGAAATCTCATCCTCGATGAAATCTGTGTTTCAAATTTTCTATTAGAAATTAATTCAACCATACGAACCTAAATCAACCATGACAAATGTGATAACCCATGACAATAGAAAATTGCTTTTAAATCGTAATCGTCTTTGCGGCTACCTGTTGGAACTAACTGCAGTTTCCTTATCCAACAACCCCGATTCCTTCATCTTCCTCTTTCTTTTCCTTCGCCCCCGTCTCATCTTATGCATCGACCCTGAATTGGATCAATTCCATATCCCCGTTTTCCAACCTTTTACCACGTTTTATTTCTCAGCTCGATTTATGTTGTATCTTGCCAACGTTTCCGTCCAATTTCTAACAATTTCTTTCCGACCGTCCATATACGAATCGATTCATGTTTCGACTATTGTCGATGTCGAACAACGATTAATTTCCCATTGGAAACGATGCAGATTAGAAACCTTTCGTTCTCTCTCTCTCTCTCTCTCTCTCTCTCTCTCTCTCCAAATATCCACCATTTTCTTTATATTTCATAATAAAGCCTGAATTTTTTGCGTTTCGCGTCGAGACACCGATGCTTTCGAAAATTCTTGAAAGCCATAGTTGGCAAACAAGTTTTAAGGCACAACGCAGTCGCGAGTCGGTGTCTCGCGAACACCAACGCAACCACCGTTACCATTTACTCTTTGGTAAGTTTCCAAACTTGAAACTTTTACGAGACGCGCGTATAGGTGGCGAGACGTGTGTACATACCGCATACTCGTTCTTTCTTCATCATCTTACTCGCGGTTATACACCTCGACAAACACGGGAAAAATCAGCGCGCCATTAGAAAAATGCACTAGTTCGAGTTTCTACTTTGCTAAAAATCTACCCTCCTCTCGATCTTCCATCTTCTCTTTCTTCGTTTAGCTTCGTTTAGCTTCGTTTAGCTTCGTTCAGCTTCGTTCCTTCTCTGTTTGCGATCCTTTCGTTCTTAGAATACCGACGAACTTCCTTTCTTATTACAATCTGTATTTTTACGCGGAAAAGAATAAGTTTCGCAACAAAGGAGAGGTTAATGGTTTCAAAACGAGACTCGGCCAACGAACGACGGTTTTACCTGGCTCGGAATGAACTATGGACTAAAATTCATGTACCGTGAGCGAGCTCATTTTTCATGTTTCACATCGGGAGAAGAACAAATACAAGTTTCTAATTAGCTTTACTATATTTCGTATATCCTTACAATTTACACGAGTGATCACAATTTCATCAAAATTAATACTTAGAACCATACTAATGTATACTCAAAGAGTTGCTCAACACGGCAGAGTCGCGTGCGTCGACGCTGTTATAGGATAGCGTAAATTCGTTATGCTACTCCTCGCTAGCTGGCGGGCAAACCGGCGAGATTTCACAGTGAAATTCCTACCGGGAACTTCCCTTATTGGGAGAACCATAGCCGGATTTAATCCCGATATTCAATTCGGCCAATCTGCATGAATCTAGTCTCGGAAATGTCTACAAACCGTTGGTGTCGATCGAGGGTGTTAATGTCAGATACACAGATTGTATCTCGCACACCATCCTGTCCTCTGTAACCTACGGAATTTCCCCCAAACTCTTCTCGCCACCATCCACAACATAATTGAAAGCATTGTCGGGAATTTATCCGATTGATAAGAGGCTCTCGGCTATCAACGAGTACAATATCATCCGACTAGTGACTTCGTTTCCGATTCCGATTCCTATTCGAAAGTTTATTAGTTTTACTTGACAAATTTCACCGTATAATTTTCTTTCACGAAATTTTTCTGAAACTAATAATCGGTCTAATTAGCGTCTTTGGCCAGTTACGCTATGTTACGCATAATCGGGTTCCTCGAACAATTAAATTTCTCCCATAACTTGTATATTTCTAGCAATCATCCAAAATATAGCAGGCACGAATGCAGGAAATAGAAGGAACGGCATTCCATATAAGAATGACAGGAATGTGGATGATGCTTCATCGGAAGAGGTCGCGATTCACGAAGATGCTTGAAATTTGCACAACATACTTTTTACCATCCCTTCGGCAAAACTAGCTGTTGTCTTTCGTTCGGAGATTACTCACGAGAAATCGAATCGTAAAAAGAAACGTTAGATGAAAACGAATCAAAAGTAAAACCAGTCTTAAAATGTTTCCCAAGCATCGAGTGAAGATGTTTTTCAAATATCGTTGCCTCGAACGGTGAAACGTCATAGGTTTTTTGAAAATTTTCCGTACAAGTAGCTTCCGATTCTTTGCCGAACGGAACATCGCGGTTACGATGTTCGATAAATCGTTTCAACGATTTCCACCAGAAATTATTTCCACGCGTATAGCTTTCCGCATCTCGTATCCGAGTATCGAGGACTGACGAATATATATTATAGTATAGTTGTTCCACGGAATTGCGTGTCGGTCACGCAGGTGCGTTACGATCCATCAGCTCCCGTCCGAAAGCCCACCGCTTTTCCGCTCCCATTTTTCCAGACAGCGAACGAGTATCGTCATACGCGAACCTTTGGTCGGAGGTATTACCGGCCGTGTATAGATTTGCATGATATGGTAATTTTTCTCGATACACGAGAGAACAGAGTGGACCGCCACCACGTTGGTCATCCCATATCCATGCACGATCGTGTATTTACCGTGTGCACGGCCGTATCACGGACGAGGTACAGAATAGACCTAACATCGAATAGATCTAACCAAATATTTCGTATCACTTATCTTGTTCCATTTTTTAGCCATCGATATACTCATACTGGTTTGTATATTTGAAAAAAATTTGAGCTGGAAATTTTTGTAACTCGACAAATCTATAACCAAAAACAGATCGTTATAACTGATCTGTAACCATCCCATAAGACGTTAGGTCTATCCTGTACCTCGTCTGTGGCCGTATGATACGTGTACACAAGCAACACCAATGGTAACGGACCTATATTAAAGCATTCCGTTTAGCTGAATCACTTCGATTCTTATCAATGTGGCTATTAATTTTTTAAACCGTACGACAAATAATAATAATTGGTTCGCGAGAATAAATTCGACGCACCTAGTAACATCCTATGAATAGCACGGCAATAAATTTCCACCGTTTCTTAACATTTTCCGCTGCTTCAGCGAGCGGAACGAATTAACTTTACGCACGTGCAAACAAGTCGCGGTCGAAATGATTCCGACGAGAGAAATGAAATATTTATTCGCGAGTCGCGCAAAGAATATTCACGATATTCCTGGTCTAGCAGTTTAGACGAATTTACGTACGCTTCATGCGTCCTTATAATAGTTTGCTCGCGCTTTTCCTTCACGTTTCACGAGAAGACTGGATCTTACGTACGGAGTAGCGAACACATCTCGTTATGCTACCATCAAGTTCGTGTACGACGAACAAACAAACGCTTTGCAAGAGACCTCGTTAATCTTACAGCAACAAAGCCGTACAAGCATCCTGATGTCGAGGAGAAACGGAAGTCGTTCCTATATATTAAGGTCGAGCAGTGGTAGCGGAAAACAAAACACAAAGATTGTTTTACGCGGAGGTACCGCGTCAATGCGTGATAAAATAAAGAAACACTGGAAAACCTTTAGCGTTCGTTCCACTCTTTATAAGACTGACTAATTGTAAGAAAAGATAGCGAAGCAGCGCCACTCTACGTATAATATTTCTGGTACATATATGCGAAAGAACTGATAACTACGATTAAAAATTAAACTTTTTCTTTCCACGCCAATCAAATCGTTCGAAAGATGCTCGAGAAATAGCGTTACGGTATTTTTAATGAAATTTAAGAAAGATTCTATCGATCCGACCATTGAAACGTTTCGATATAATGCACCAGCGATCTGACATACATCGATCATCAAATATCAGGGTACATTTTACTGAATCAGAAAAACGTTCTATCCCTTGAAATTCGAAGAGACGCCAGTGTTTGCGAAGGACCACGTCTACTAGGAGGGAAATAATTTGACGTCGGGTTCAAATCGTATTTAAATTTCACACGAGCTTTGAACGTTCCCGGAACGACGACGACACTCCCTCGAGGGAAAGTCGAGCATCGATCAGAAGCAGGAACGTAGCTTTAAGTTTTAGAGCCCACAGCGTTATATACTTCTATCATAACGCTTTCGTATGCCTTAAAAAAAAGAAAAAGAAAGAAAAAGAAAAAAAAGAAAAAAAAGAAAAAAAGAGAGAGAAAATAATAGATACGAGATAATATCTCGTTTCGTAAACTGTTTTTGCTTAAAGATACCAGCAGTGCCAGCTTTTAGCTCATCGTTGTTCCTTTAAAGTGCTTTGTAGTTGGATTGAAAACAAACACGAGCGAAAACGCGATAATACATGGAAATCCCCTTAATGGGGCGAAACGTTCGCTGTATAGACTCTGATAAAGGTACTTTCCACCTACGATGGAAAGGATTTGCATCGCGACACTGATAATTTGGGTAGCAAGGTCTATTTCAAAGTCAAATCGATGTCAGATTTCTTTAAAAAAATATAGCATCGATCTCTGATATTGTACAATGGATAGAAGTAAAGACAACGACGTACATACCAGGTCGACAAGTCTTCGTAGCTCGTCGATATATCGACCCGTCACGCATCGCCGTCATTAATCGGCGATGCATATTTCGAAAAGAAACAGGATTGGAAATCGTGAGGACTCAGCTTTTAAAATACGAACTAAAATAAAATAAAATAAAAGAAGGTTCGTGGTTGTGCGATTTTTTTGAGAGCCTCTTCTCTTTCCAGCGGATACTTTCATCTTGCACGAGAGAAACACTGTTGCGACAGCGCTTGTTTATCCTCAAGTTACGTATAAGGATACAGTTTTTAAAACTGAAGCGTTTCATAAGGTAAAAATCAATTTATTTACGCGGTTGCCAACGTACCGATACCTGCATCCTAATTGAAAATAATTCTCATTCGTGATCTGATTCTAGCGCGAAAGAAAAAGTAAATACTGGTTACTAGGAAACCTTATTTCAGAAATTCGAAACGACAGAAGTACTTGTCATCCAACCAGATACGTCTTGGTACTGGGTAAAGTTTTCCAGGTGAAAAAGAACGACCTACGAAAGAGATGGTTCCGATACGTAAACTATCTCTTCTCGAGTAAACTCAATGTAAACTCATTCCACCGACGGGAGCATCGGGGCGTATACAAAGTTTCGTAGACGAGAGAATTTGATAGACACGTAGGAAAAGACGGCTGCGGTCGTGGTCGGGGTACAAAGATCCGCCTATTGCGAAAGATCGACGCCGAGCAGATACTCTCGACGTTTCCCCTCGCACCGGTTTCGTTCGAGGCAAACGAAAGCGACCACGATAAACTAAGAAGAGAGGGAGAGTAGAGAGAGAGAGAGAGAGAAAGATTGGTACCGTAGTATATGTAAATCATAAGAATACTCGGTTGTTTACGATGCGAACTGAGAGAAATAAAGAAATCATAAATTTCTGTCGCTTCGAAGATTTTCAAGCGAAAAAATAAAAAAAAATAAAATAAAAAAAAAACTGGACTTCAGAATTAACACGAATTGCGAATTATGCAGAATGGAGCTTAATGGACGAGATAGAATGGATTAAATTAATCTGGACTGCTAGAATCTACGGCCAAGTCGAAATCTAAATCATTTGCCACCGTGTAAATCCATTACCGAATCCAAGGAAGCCAACCAGTATTTTGGTCCTTTTCCCGCTACAACAATTTACAGCGAGATCCGATAGGGGAACTCGGCGAGATTAACAATGTCCTTCCTTTCGATTTCTTAGACCCAAGTCGGAAAAACGTATAGCCGATTGATTACGATAAGGAATTCGAGCCTGTAAATCTGTGGATATCCCGGAACGGTCCCGGCGGCCTCGACTAGTCAACAAGAGTCAGTTACCCTCCCACGGGTGTGTTTATCTAGCGGGTGTGCCTGCTGAATTCAACCACGAACGCGCAGGAGGCGAGGCTTTATCTTTTATCGGGGATTCCTCGGGTTAGGTTCGGGTTAGGGGTTGGCCAACGGCCAAAATGGTAATGCAAAGCCCTACTGCCACGGCCGTACTTCACGAATCACATTTCCCAGTATTCACTTTTCACTTTTCTGCTCGCCTCTTTTCCTTCTGGCCCGACATCTGGAGCGAAAGAGGAAGAAAGAGGAAGAAAGAGAGAGAAAGAACGGGACGGAAGGGGGACAGAGATAAAAAGGGGTTCGCGAGCGGAGAAGGATAAAAAGGCAGGAGCACATGCAGGAACTTTGTTCATTCGGTTGGTAGCGTAGTAAAAAGCAGCGTTTTCATCACGTTAATCATACCGTGGAACGCCACGTCTGCTAGAATCACGCATCAGGAACGATACACCGAGATCACGAGCACATTAGCGTGATCGATTCCGCGGTTGGGCGCGATCGAACGAGCTGCTTTGCGTTTCTCGTTTTAACTGTTCCAATGTTTCTTGATAATTACCCTATCCTGCCACGCGTCCAATTTCGTGAATTTGCTGTTTTCCACAGTTTAAAACATGCGAATGATATTACCGAATATAGAAGTCAGACTATCGAAAAGCGTTTATAAATTATTCAAAATCGAGATTATTACTGGCTATCGAAGTAAAGGATATTTCAATGGTTCAAAAAATCCACTGAAATAAAGATAATCGGATATCAGAATTAAAACTAACGATAGTTAAAAGAAACGAAATGGCTGTAAAGTTATTGCATCGCTAAGCCAAGCTTAAGCGCGAAAAGGTTCGTTAATCGTCTGGGAATAATATCGGGCGTGGGAATAAAAAATAAATCGAGCATTTTACTAATTCATTTCATCGTGATATTCCCCTTACGATAGGGTGGACGAACTTCCATTAAAAAAAAAAAAAAAAAGGAAACGCGTGTAGTAGACGGAAATGAAATTTCATTATTGTCTGAAATGGAATTCGTTTAATATTGAGACCCTATGAAACCGTGTATGCCAAATATAGAATATGCCACCGGTACTACCGTGTAATAACAAAATCATCTGGCAATAGGTGGATTGAAAACGCGTCGAATATTCTCCACATTCCTATCTCCGTTTACACACAAAATGTTCCGATTAAACTTGAATCGCACATTTGCTATAACTACCATCCAATCTATCGCATCTAATTCATTTAACGCAACTACAGTATAAATTGTAACGTCACAAACTTTTCCCTCCCTAAATTCCTCTAAGCGAACCGTGTTTTTTCTAGACAAACGAACTTAAACAAAATAAACCGTCACTCTCGGTATAACAAAGTAAAGAACCATGCACAGCCTTGGGGCATGTTTCGGTATAAACCATAAAAAACCACCCCTGTCACGGGATCGTAGATTTCTTTGAAAAGGGAGTCGGTGACGCGTGTCTTTGAGGTGTATCCATAGAGGAAAGTGAGAGAATTCAATTTCCACGATGCATGGCAACGTACTGGTCATAAATAACGCGACGTTCTTTTACGTTGCTGTGAAAAGGCGTACACCAAAAGCGGAAATCGATCTCGAATGGATGGACAATCGATTGTGATACGCGTGCGATGCTACGTGAACGATAAGTACGAAAGGTAATAGAGAGGACGGTCAAGATTGAAAGAAAAACATCAAATGTTGGCGACCAACGACCAGGATGGTTTTGATTTCATGACTAAAACGCTGAACTGTGTGTAGTAGCAACCTTTCAGATATACAGGGTGTCACAGTTTTTTTCATAGCGAAAATATCGAGATTCGCTTCGATGACGAAATATTAACAGAGAGGTTATAACGGTCAAACACTGACCAAAGCATTGGCTACGCGTTACGTTTATGGTAACGAATAGAATCGAGATGTATTTCTTCGAAAATGAAATCGAATTGCAAAATTTATACGAATAACCTCCATCACGTTTTTTATCGTTGCTCGCGATAACAGATAATAAATAACCCTCTTGAAGAATGTTACAGTAGCAGAGCCGNTGTAGTAGCAACCTTTCAGATATACAGGGTGTCACAGTTTTTTTCATAGCGAAAATATCGAGATTCGCTTCGATGACGAAATATTAACAGAGAGGTTATAACGGTCAAACACTGACCAAAGCATTGGCTAGGCGTTACGTTTATGGTAACGAATAGAATCGAGATGTATTTCTTCGAAAATGAAATCGAATTGCAAAATTGATACGAATAACCTCCATCACGTTTTTTATCGTTGCTTGCGATAACAGATAATAAATAACCCTCTTGAAGAATGTTACAGTAGCAGAGCCGGTATTGATTCACAGCTCGCGTTGAATTAAAAACAAAGAAACCATGGCCAATAGATTTAATTAAACTTACCCGTTGGACCAAAAATTCATCCGCGGGTTGGATACGTGTCCCATGGCTTCGTTGCATCGATTTTGATCATGGACGAACGAGGAGTCGTTTACACAACACCACTGAAAGATACTTTTATACTAATTGTTCGTTCACCCACTTCGCTTACTCGCGAATAACGAATGATACTTGACTCGATTCGACATCTTTTTATTCAGTGTTCGATATAATATTTTCTCAACACCGATCAACACTTGCTTCCCTGCGTGCCGACATTTTTGTCCGTAACAGCCGTATCGCGGTGGTTAGGTTAGGTCGTCAACACTCCTGTCGAAGTTCGATCTCTATACCCATTCTCTGATTGGCTACCGTTTTTCTTCTAATGTCTCGTTAACAAAATCGAATTTGACGTGTCTGCTTATTTTTTGGAACACTCTGTACGCTCTGTACAGCCCAAAAGTGTGTGTACGTGGGTTCGGTGAGTGCTGGCAGATGTATCTTGGCACGATACCAAAGCTCTAATGTTATCCGGCTACGAGGAGAACCGGTTGTAGACGAACGGCGAGTAAGGTATCGTGAAATTATCGTTACTCAAGAATTTACTGGTTAACAGCAGCCTGCCAAGCACCTAGCTGGTGTCGAAAGAGAAAAGGAGCTTCTCCTCTTACTTGCGTTGCGTTTGCTCTTACTTGCCCCTTTGCTTTTGTCGTGCTTTCTTTTCGTTCCCTTGGTTTAAAAAAACCTTATTCAACGATAAAGCTAGCTTCGTTTCGTGGCGTCGATGATACGCCTGTTTAGTTTATTATAATTTTATTTCCGATCGTATCGTTTCATCGATCGTTCTACTGTGAAACCCTGCGAAATGCATACGGGCGGTGCAATTAAGTAAATGAAACGATCGCCACCAACGAGTTTCTTGTTGTTCAAATTTCATCGCGAGCTTTTCCGTTCGAGGTATAAAATATTCAAGACGTTCCGGTTTATCGTGTTTTCTACGTTTTAGTTCCTCGCTCTATTCCTTTTTCCCACCCCGGACTCGGCTCCATTATTTTATTGTATTTTCCGCTGCCTCTTTACCGAAGCCATTTCGAAAGTTTTACCATACCACTCTTCGCATCGTCTTGGGAGAATTGTCTATTTTTCTCTCCCAACGGAGCAACAGAAGATAAGAGAAAATGTCACGGGCAATCTTCCGCTGGCGGATAAACGGACTAGATCTTGATCCTGGGAAAGTACGGAATGATCTTTTACCGCAGCCGGAAAAACAGATTTGTCAATATAGAGTTCATCAATCCGTATATACCGCGACCTCGATTGCTTTCTACAAACATTTTCATTCCAATTTTTCAACAAAACGTGTCCCCGAGCTATCTATTGACCACTTTGTTCCAATATGACCATCCTTTCACGAATTCTTGACGTTTCATCAAAATCCTGGAAGCGAGAAGAGAAAAATACTCAACGCGAATCCGCGTTACGTGAAAAAGAACGTTTCCGTTCGATGTTGATCGCTGTTTGGGTTAGGTGCAAGTTTATTTGATTTCCATTTAAAACGGAAAGCGGTCTATTCGAAGCGATAAACGGAAATGGTTACATCGAATTGGAGAAGTTGTTCCGAAGATCATCAGGGAACAATAGATGGGTAATAAAACTGGTAGCTGATTCTTCGAGGATATTCAGATTCAAGGGAGCAAGTGGTAATATTAGGAGGAATTGCAGTCGAAATCAGTTATGATTCACGAAAAGTTGTCGGATGATAGGAAAGTTTGTGAGACACACTTTAACCAGCGAGACGACGATTATTGCGAAAGTTAAATGAAAACGAGTTAGGCTGGCAACAGGCGATAAGCTTCGAGTCTTGTCTGCTTCATAGAGCATATCGATAATGACGCGCCATTGTGCACGAATTTTTCGATGAAAGACCTTATAAAAGCCACTGTATAAAGCTACCGAGGGAAGAACGACGTGGGCCGATTAAGTTGTTGAAAGGGTAAATACTCGTGCGAACGTTATTGTTCATTACCGTTCAGACATTTTCCGGAAGATAAAATTACGAGAAAGTTGGCGAGAAGTTGATCGCGTGTAATCTAACTTCCCTGAAATAATAATCGTTACGTAGATTCGCGAGCCATCGCTTCGGTGGTTTCTCCAACGTTTATTGAATCATTTTGACATTGATTAGGGTGGAACGCGAACGGCGAACTTAAACCAACACGTACCAAAAGTTTTCTATGATCTGCGAACTTTCCAATTGTAAAGCTAGCGTGTTATAATGTCATAGAACGGGTTAAAGCTTTCTCTGTGTAACTATGTATGTAAATATGTTTACCGAACGGAAAGCTTTTCAAGGGGGGAAGCGACTTCCTTTGCGCCACGGATATACTTTGTTTCCTTCGTGATTGAATGAAACTTTCAAACTAGTTCGTCGTGAATTTCCTGTCAAAGTTAACGATCGGTCAACGAGTTCCTGAGTTTCTTTGACACCAGGATTTATCTTCGCCAAACGATAGGATCAATTGTTTGTGCTGTTCGCTACTTCTACAAAAGCTTTTTACACCGGTTGTTCGATAGGTTCGACTCGACGATCAGATTCGATTTTAAGTTATTCTTACTAAATCATTGATGGACAATCTCAAAGAACAAGAAAATTGAAACTTTACCGGCTCGAAGTGCTCGAATAAAAAGACTATTCTAAATTCCATTAATACTTGCTAACTATTCGAAATACTCTAAACTTTAATTATCCCTGGGTCCAGTCCATCCAGCTTCTCCGCTAATTGTAAGTAAGGCGAAATGGAACGTTGAATTAAGTAAGACACAATAAAGCGATCATTAAGGATTAACGAACCACGGATCGTACGATACGATAGCCGATCGCCGAAGTTATTTTCAATTTGCCACGAATCGATCGATTGTAGTATGAGGGCGACGTTACGGTTTAGCCGCTGCAAATTACGAGAAAAAAAGAAAGAGGAAAGAAAAACTTCCTTCTTTTTCCAGAAGCTTACAGTTAGTAGAATGTTCTCTAAATTCGTTTTGATATATTTGAAAAAAATACCGCTTATTTGTACGATGATTTGTTTGGTGAATGAAAAATAGTATAGCACGCGTTCACGACTTTCGATTATAGCGTTTCATTTAAGACAAGTCCGATAGCCTGCGGCGCGAGTACCTTCGTTACGTAGCGCCATTACCTAGCAGCAATTCAATGTCCCGTCCTCTTATTTTCCATACAAGGCGCCGGCACGAATTGGATTTTTACCAACACGGAAGTAGGCTGAAGAAGAGAAAAGAAGAAGAAAAGCGAGTATAAAAGAGTCGGAACGAGGGTTGAGGGGGTGGCGGTAGATTCGAGGCGACCGCTGCTTCGAATCGAATAACGAAGCTACCCCCGGAGTGCTGCCTTCTCGCCGGAATAATAAGGACTCCATTCTCTCGAGATCGAGAAAATCGATTGCACCCTATCACGTCCATCGCGCATTATTGCCACCGCCTGTTTCCGACAATTCGTTCCCACCCCCTGGCCGACGCCTGATTGTGGCCACGCTTGACAGAGCCACTCGGATGGGTGTTGCCTCTGTTACTGCTGTTCACGATGGTGTTCGTGCCTTCCGGATACCGATCGACACCTCTAGTCCCAAATCCGGCCAAACAAACGAACTGGCAGAAAAGTTGACTTCGACAACGCTTGCCAGAATAACGCACCTCTTCGCCAAATTACCTTCCCGCCTGTTCAACTCTTTAAATTCTCTGTTTCTGTTACCAATAATGAGAATAGGAATAATATTTACAATTAGTAAAATTAGTCAATTAGTCAATTAGTAAAAGCCTCAATTGGATTCGAGTTGGAACATTTTATTTGCTGCAAAGTAGAGGAAATACCATTACTGAACGTTTGTATAAATTGTCTACAATTTGCACCAATATTGTTAAATATCCCTAAACGTTTCGGTCGGAAAGCAATTACGCTTTCACCGACTAATATCAATCTCTAACTGAATACTCCGTAATCCACGATAGAATGCAACAGCTTGAAAATTTAATACATAATCCAGCAAGGGATTAAGAGAGGTCACACCATCTTTCTCGCCATTCCAATTTAGACTTGCGCCGAAAACAGACATCTTTCTTTCCCTTTTGATATCGGTGTAATAACTTGACAAGTTTAGCGAACAATAACGTAATCGGTGTATTTTTATACTTTAAGATCAAATTATGTGGTTGTATTTCTGGTCTTGAACACGCTAGTCTGAAAGCGATACCATAAAAATTGTAACGATTCGTTATTTATCGGTAGCTTAACGAATAAAAGATTACGAGAATCTATGTTCCACAACCGTGAGTGAAAATTAGTTTCTGCTAGCCTATACTGTAAACAGAGATCGTTACGGTATCTCTTAACTGGAATACGTGACCCAGTGTGTCGAGCTAAGCTTAGAACACCCCTCTCCCTTATTAAGTTAACCCTATATGCACGCAATTCATCCATTTATTTATCTCGCGTGAGTTCTACTCGTATCTCGGTAAGAAATTATGTCTTTTCAATAACCAAACAAACTTGGATTAACAATAACGACCAACAATCTTGTTACAAAACAAACGGGTTTAACTCGAGATTCGTTAAACATGAATAGAAAGATAGATGCCAGTCGAATCGCGTTCGTTAAGACTTGATTTTTCTAGGTCAATGAGGAACGAAAGTACTTACTTGACGGGCGGTTCGATCGATTCTCTAAAGTGTGTTCGGTCCGTGACTACCGTTTTCGAGAAATTATTTTTCCGAAAAGGATGCGCAGCAGTTGGATGAGTTGCTTGAATTTTACGAATCACTTTGCAGCGAAAATAATGAAGATGCGACATCTTGTTACAGGTTCAAACGTAACGCGTGTTAGACGATTCACAGAGAAGCTATGAGGTTCGCGTTTGGTATACCTATAGGAAGTCGATAAAAATATCCCGATTCCCATATTTCTCTAACAGAGATAACTTTATTGCGGCGATATTCTGATTGTTACGGCCTTCATATTTTCACAAGCATAGCACAGCGTACCTGTAGATTCGATTGTTCGATTGTTCGATTGTTCAGTTTCAGCTGGAAATTCTGTCTGTCGTAAAAGCGACTATTCGAAAATTGCACGAGACAAAACATTTTAGCATACACGGTATATTCGATAGTAATAATAATAACAATAATAACAAGAACAATAACTTAGATAATTTGCGAGTAACAAGACTCGGTGTACATGGCACTGCCAATTTTCTTTGATCCACACGTGCCACTTTGTAGGTATTCGATTAACTGAAAGCGAAGCTAATATCCAAGTAACGAGCTTTCCAGATAACAATCCAGAGAATGCATTCGAAATTTTTCTTGGTTTCCAACCGTTAATAGTATCTAAATTCCGTTCCGTGTCCACCTCCGCTTCCTCCCGCTGCTTCAGCACCCCCGTGTCCGGCATATCCCCCGTAAGTACCACCCTCGTGATTGTTACCATCGGAATTGTGTACGTAGGCGAAGAATCCTCCGTGAGGATCAGCATGATATTTCACAGTTCTTATATTACCGCCAGGTTCCTTAACAATGTACTCACCGGCTACATTTTTGCCTGAAAAAACCATTCTTTATTATTATTTGATTTCCATGTACATTTGAAATGTATTTAGTTCTTTCTCTCTCTCTCTCTTTAGTTTCGTTTCATTTTAGCCACTTCCATTTCCGAGTCAATGAAACGCTTTCACGTTGAAAGAAATACGTAGTTGGAGAAGGTTCGAACATTACATTCTATAATTTTTAATATTTATAGAAAGAGATTCTATGTAAAACTTTTTTCCCGCACGACTTGAAAAATTCAAGAAAAATTCAGCAAAGAGACTAATATTCGAACTCGGAAAATTTTTTTTTTTTTTTTACAAACCGAGACTCTAAGTATAATACTTCACTAATGAACTACAATGACGTTCTATCTTGCATTTTTATTCAATTTGCATCGATTTATATCTAAATATAAATTAACATAAATACAGAATCACATGTAAAGTGGACGATCGTGAAAGAATGTTAAACAGAATGGGTCAGCGCTAAAAATTTAGTTTTTGTTTCACTGCAATGTTTCTACGCGTTGACAATGAACGTGCACATTTACTACAGGAAATAAGAATATCCGTAATCTACTTACCATCTCTGTGCTCTTGTTGGCCGTGATGGTCACCGGTGTGGTGATCATCTACTCCGTAGGAAAATTCGTACTTTGGATAAGCTACGTATCCAACGTGGTGATGTCCGTGATTGTCATGAACAGAGATTTCCTCCGATGGTCCTTCTACTGGACCATGGTAATGCGCGAAGCTATGAGCATGTCCTGCTGATGCGTTCTGCATCGCTGCAATGGCTACCACTGCCGAAATTAAAACGATCTGTAAACAAGTATTACATTTTTATCGTACGATGAAGAAAACAGGTATTTTTCTAACCCTATATGTACCTTGATTACCATGTTGTTAGCTTACACAAGATCTTAGTCGAGTGATACTTTGGTAGAGGATCGTGAGTGCTTATATACCGGAGAATAGTCATTGTTTTTGACAAATGGAATTTCGTTACCATATTAAAGGAATGAAACGTACGGGAGGTGTATTACGCTACTGTTGAAAAAGGGGGTTACGAACCGATCGGTTTTCTGTGTATAAAATATAACGTTTCTTTGATAGTTTTGCACAGCGACAAACCTTCCACGCATATGAATCGTTAGAGCGTTTCAGTGAAACGATAATCGATTCCGCTCTATTGATCCTGATACGGAAGAGTTTTTATACGTTCGCTGTTTGTTTTGTGTTACAGCCAAAATGTATCGTAACGAAATACCGTGGCAAAGGTAAATCAATGATAAATCAAACAGAAACTTGTTCGTTCCAAATTATATTTAGTCTTGCTTTCTGGTAATATTATGCGCTGGTTATTTAACGATTGGTTAGGTTGACAAATAAGTTAATAAACATGGAGCTTGTTTGAAATTTTTAATGAAATCCGAATTGTAAATTTGATATTTATTCATCCAATCGAGGAAATTGCTTTCATACGTTCCGTTCTGTTGCTTTCCACAGAATTTCCATGTTTCTTTTTTTTCTTTCTTTTAATTAGGAAATAAACCGACCGGCTATGCGTGACTCTATGGTTTCTGTGTCCTCTCAGATTTTCGAACTTTGCATAAAGCTTTTTAAAGTGGTCATGCTTATCTCGTGCGTACAGTAAGCCTCTAGTGAGACGAAAGTTTATTCATCGAAGCTTTTACTTGCTCATTTGTCGAGATTAAAAATTTCGTTTGAAACGTCAACCGTACGACCGTGTATACATATAGTGAAATAGTCGTTGATGATAAGAGATTAAAAAGTCGAGAAGAAACGATTCGTAAATGTGATGCTGAACAAACGATTGGAATCTGCCTCGTTAGAAACGAAGCGTGCGAAAAAAGAATAATTCGATATGAAGGAATATTTTTAATCTCGATACATAACCTCAGCGAAAAGCTCTACGATTAGATTATTAAAACAACGAGTGATCGTGTGATATTTTTAATTAAATAAGTGGATTCGTTCTGAACGAGATAGAAGCTCGGATAGAGAAGAATGACTCTTTCTCCCGGGATAACCGATGGAAGTGTAGATGAAGCGAGCCAACTCCTTCCATTTCCTCGACACACTTCTCTCGCGAGAAAACCTTGTTTCACGCACTTAACTCGTAATCCATCCGTTTACTTCGATAACGACTGTATCGATCTGCGCTTCGCGTTACGGCGCGCATTCGTACCTACACGGAATACATAGATATACCTATGTATGTATGTATATCATTTGTGCATAAGCGTGCAGGAGATAGCCTGATTGCGATGAATTCGTCGTTTATTAAAATATTTACGTTGCAATTAGGTTCTCGCAAATACTCTGTAAAATCAGAATTATCCGCGATCGTTCTTGCCATAACTGAGCAAAATATTATTCTTTACATAGTTCAACTAATAACAATGCGTAGCGACAATTGTTGCTCGACGCAACTGATGCATCGATGCGCCGTCCCAAGTGTTGTTTCATTGAAATTCAATTGTTCTCGCTGAATCAGGAAAGAAATCTATACAATGGTAGCCGAGGTTAAAGAGTATATTAAAAAGAACGATCTGCTTTCCAATAGTTAGTTATTCAAAAGGATAATATGCGTAGTTCCTTCGGGCTTCGTGTTTCGAACCGGTTCAACAGGTTTAATCGAAGCTGAAATAATTTTACAGACGACGCGCAAAGGATAGCGACGAATATGAACTCTGCAACCTAATTACTTTAACCAAGTTCAAGTGGCGTTTGATCGTCGCGTTCCAAGTACATATCGACGATGCGAAAACGTAGAAGATATTATACAGAACCGGAAGGTGTTGCGACATTCTGCGCATCGTTGCAGAAACAAGAAGGTCGCATACACTCAGGATACATATGTATACATATATATATATATTTCTAGAGGCGGAATGACGTGTTTGTATTCCTATACAAGTGCTCTGTGAAATTTTATGGATGGGAGAAAACTTTGATGTAACTTGAACAAGTTTAGCTAATTAATTTAAGAAGCTAGTTTCTTTGTTTATTTTGTGAAAAATTTATTCAAAGTTTCTACCTAAAGAAGAAATGTTTAAAAACGATGCATATTTTTCGTTAATTACTCAATCTCCAAAGAAAGAAACTATGTACATATAGTTCTCAAAGGAAACTTCGAGCTGACGATAAGTTGGTGTCTACGCTTCAACGACGAATCGCCTTTATTCAATATCATCCACTACTCAAACTTACTAAAAATTATCGAACCGTATGTACGATACAATTACTGACAATGGAAATTGGTAGTACTGGCAGTATTGGCAGGGATTGGTCAGGAATGAGTAACGAAACGAAAAGGCGATCTCTTTACAACATGTTCGATCACGGTTCTTGGTTCTTGCATCCGTACAATCTACGTAGCATGTAATAGCTACTTTGAACATTTTATTTAAATGCGTTTCACTCAAAATGTATTTTACGCGTTTGGACAACTGATTGACTCAATTTAACCTTTGATTAGCTCTTTAATTTATTTTGTGCACAATATTCGGTAAGGTGTTAACAATAAAAAGCAATGCTTTTGCTTATCAATAATATATCAAACTTATCAATGGAGTTTATAATTACAATAACAACATTTAAATCAAATCGTGTTTCTTATCTGTGCTTGTGACCACCGTACGTACCACCAGAGTGATCATTTCCACCGTAATTATGAACTTCGGCGAAGAAACCACCATGAGGATGCGAATGATATTTCACGCTTCTCACGTTGCCACCAGGTTCGTGTATATGGTATTCTCCTTCGACCTCTTTCCCTGTAATTTCAAACACCTTTGTCCATTACTGACTCTAAGAACTGAAACGTTCGCGTCAAAGATACAGAGACACGAAACGTTTCTGCATTTCTACGAGACGTGACGGAAAAAATCCCCAAACTAGCACGATGAAACTCGTCGACAGACAAATATGCTACTACATAGTTCTAATTATGAGCACGGCTGGCCGCCTAATTAGTCCAAGATTCTAATTAGGAGCACAAAATCGTGTCTCGGTATACTTTCTTGTCGGTGTTCTATCAATGCTCCAAGCTCGATACATACCATCGCGATGTTCCTTTTGTCCATGATAGTCTTTCGTATGTTTGTCATCCACACCGTAGACGAATTTGTACTTTGGATGGGCCCTGTAATCGTGATGATGATGACCGTGTTTGTCCTTCCAGCTAATCTCTTCGTGATGGCCTTCGACGGGTCCGGAAAAATGATGGAAAGAATACGCGTGTCCGTGGCCTCCACCGTGTCCTCCGCCGTGACCAGCTCTGTCTACGCTACTAACGTCTTCGTCGTCTAGAATCGATTATCGATATCATTTTAAAAATTGTACGCGACTATAATTTTGTTACGGGTACTACACCTTCGTGATAGATTTTTGGACGGGCAGTTGCGAAGACGATGAAAATCAGGGCAAAAACGATCAAGTTCTGAAAGTATAAAACGAAGAAAGAGCCGTCAGTTTTCAATCTGTTACCTTCTAACGCAGAGTGTGTGGCTTAATGGAAAGGCGTGGTTAAAATATTGGGAAAATGTATCGTGAGCATCGAACGGAGGAAGAGAACGATAGAAATTCATTTTAATCACGCGTCGTCCATACTCCGGGGTGGAAAATTTCAAAAGGAGAACCATTATTCTTTCTACGACTCGCGGAAGCGCTTTTGCTGGTCACATAAAGACCTCTAGAATATGCTGCGCTCTTACTTTACGGTCACGACTTTGTAATACTTTGCCGCGAATCCCGTGATCCGTTTTACGAAATGTGGTCTCACTCTTTAACGAATATCATCGGTGATACCTGAAATTGGAACGATCGATCGCATTACATCGGCCAACGAGCTTTTCCTCGTTCGATTCTCCCCAACATTCGAATTCTCCGCGTTGTAATCTTTCCTTAATTGTTTCTCCTTGAATTTCTATTAATTAAATCAGACAACAACAAATTCGAGCGTTATCTTTCACGATAATTTGTCATAATTTATTCAAAATAACACGTTACGTTCACTATTGATTTCTAACAGTTGATATTTCCTACCTGTACCAACGCCATGTTTTCTCCTTCGAAGAACTACCGATTGACTGTTTACCGAGACGCAAAGATCCTATTTTATAGGAGTGCTCGGTTCCCCAAAGAAACAACTCATTAAAGCATTAATCTGTTTGTTATAGCTTGTCACTGATTTTGTTAGAGTGAGAGGTAAAGCTACTGCTGCTCGTTGGAGCGAACGTTTCTTCAAAGTTCTCGGTATGGATCTAGTTTTCGACATAGTCAGCCACGGATTGGCGTCGGCAGTGCACTATGACGTAAAAGGTTTATAAAAATGCTTTGCAAAATATTTGCCGGACAAAGAAATTCCGGTTTCCTGTTACAAAATCTCTTTTCAACGATGGGATTGAATCCAAATACCGAATAATTGACTAACGCAAGCTCATAACGCGTGCAAATTTTTTACGTTAAATCGCACGGCCTCGTCAACGAGATTTACGTGGACCCTTTGCAAAGAGAAATTTTAATTTCAAGTTTCGCTCGCAATTATCTAAACTTTTGCACCAGCGAACGCGTTACGGATACTTTAGTAGTTTTAATCAGTCTCGAAATCTACAATAATTCTAAAATTATATGGCCACAATTATTCCCCCGTTGGGTTCGTTCAATTCTATTAAAGAAACCGTCCTATCCTAAATTCGATCGGTAACATAAATGGGACCGTCGAGATTAATGAGCAATAAATTGCACGTTTTCGACGATAGAGTGAACGAGTGTCAATATGTCGCCTGAATAGCCGCATCCCAGCGTGGCAATACAGTTTATTGTTCAATTTATTGCATTTCCGCGTACTGTTCACTCGCATGATACATTCATTCCTGGCTGAATTGTAATCTATCGATTCGATGGAAAGTCAAACACCCTCTCTCAGTTTCTCCAACCATTCGTTCTCTCTCTCTCTCTCTCTCTATGGATCACCATCTCTTTGATTTAATAATTATCACCGATGTACCATGGTGCCTGGAGTAATGAAATATTTTTGACGAACTGCCTCATCAATTATTAACGAATTTATCAAGGAGTTTGCATTAACGATACGTTTATTGAAAATATCGCCCAATTATATAAATATATTTTCGATATTATCAGAAATGAAGTTTCTCGTATTTCTTTTTTGTTCCCGCCGAAAGTATTGGGAAAATATTGCGCACCATCCAATGATTAATTAAAATTGAATTTTTTGCGACAACAATTATTCAGCTGGAGAATATCTTCCTAAATAATTTCGAACCAGCGATGAATCGATTGAGTAATCTCTCGTTTCACCGTCAAGCTTACGTAATTATTAATTCGAAAGTATTGCGAATTTGCTTTCACCCAATAAACTTATCAAGCTCGATGGTGTTGATCTATGGTAGATTGCAAATTGCTACGTCAAATTTAACTAGAGTTTCACGAGATGCGCAACGGATACGATATTTATCGTTTTGTACGACTTCAAAGTTGTGTTGTTTGAACCGTGCCTGAGTTACGATCAAATTCACAATTCATTTGTAGACGCCTGCAAATTACCCGTGAAACTTGCGACGATAAATACTATTGTCGCCAAAAACTACATAAGCGTACAAAATTTTTTATAAATAAAAAATAAACTATATAATAGAAGATGAATAATAATTTCAATTTACGTTTAAGAACAGAAGTCTGCTTTAATCTATAAATTTGTAATTAGATGGAAATAATGAAAAAGACTTAAATATTTATTAGAAGTTTTTGTTAACATTGTATTAATTACAAAACTGTACATGATCTTACAAACTTAAGCCTCTCACGCATGGAATACGTCTAACAAAATTTACAATTAAAAAGATTCAAACACACGTTATGGAAAATTCATCGATATTAAATTAACAACTATTAGTCCGACAAAGTATTACTGGCTGATACGTAAATTAACACAATACAAATTAAGTTTCGCGTATACGCATATATCGATAGGGCGTTTCGTTGACGTTGATTAATCGAAAATTGGATCATTTGCAGAAAAGTCTTGTCTTAACAACCATCTCGTAAGAAATACGTGGACAAGGAGACGTAAGCGCAGGGATTAATGAGTTCTGAATAGCATCCGTAGATACAGGTGCGGTCCACGTCCCCTCGGAGGATAC